>DWNY01000107.1:0-20997 GCA_018250635.1 Telegonus apastus | reverse complement strand
GTCATATTCATAATTTAATTTAAATAAATATGAAATAGAATTGCCTGAAATAGATTACAGAGCTTAAAGCTTGGAAGGCTTGCGTAAGTCAAGTTCAAAGCTCAATAATGGCAACAAACGAGTGAGCTAAACTTTTCAATGGAGGTTCTTCGGAATATTTCCATATTCGGATTTAAAGGCTATTTATTTTCCGGCGACGCGGTAGCAGACGGTAAGAATGGGTACTGATTGAGGGTAGCATGCGTGCATGAATGCATATGCGAATATTACTACACAAGCCGTGTCCGCGGTTTCACTCGCAATTTTAAAAAGTAACATGACATATATAACTGAAATTTTTTTTATTATTAAAATTTAACATAACGAATAGATATATGTCTTAGAAACTTTTATAAAGACAGCAAGAATGATTAAACTTTATGTTAGTAGAAAATTATTCTCCGAGATTATTTACTTTTATGTAATTTAAATTTAATTTAATTGATATGTTGACAGTATTAAAGTAAATGTTTAGTTTTGCTTATAGGAAATCTTCTTATGTTATTTTATGGATAAATCAATGTTAGGTAAGATCCACGCATTCTATTGATCTCCATATATGATGCACTTCCTTAATTTGAATGAATTCTATCCGATTGCCAAGTCTAAACTAACTATAGACTAATAAAAAACTGATAGGTAACCTCTTTTTATGGTCAATTAATAAAAAGAACCTAAAAGAAATTTCCGTTTAAATAAAAACTGATCGTTTTAATTTTTGCATCCCACAATTGTGTACCAACTCTTACCAATCCTCACATATTACAGCTAATAACGCGTGGCCAACGCCATCTAGGGGGCAGCTATAAACCTAACCTCGACCGCGACCAATGTGAGATGTTACATTCGAAATAAACTCCAATTACATGTGTTTTATTTAAAATGCTTCGCGTTTTGAATTCAATTCTATTAATAAATACGTACAATTGTTGAATAAATGTAAGAATTATGGTACTAGGGCTTCATAAATTAATGCGTGCGTTAAGGCTGGCTTATACGAAATTATTAAGGATCAATATTTGCGGATAGATATTAGACTAATAGCTTATTTAAATGTAATATGTGAAAAATTTAAAGGCAATGACGATGCTTTTAAACAAAAAGGCAGGTTGACAGATAATTTAAATTTTTATTTTTGCTGTGGTGAATTTTCTGTTCATGACATTCATAACTATGAAAGAAGTTACTTAAAAATATTGCTTCTTCACGGATAATTTATTAATAAAAAATAGTTTTAAATAGCTGACATTTGTAGTCTTCAATAGTTCTAGTTGTAGAATAAATAAGTAAAATGAATATATTTACAGCAATCCCATTCGAATTGGAACGGAGTACATTAAATTCAGTTTAACTGTTCTTAGTAGGTGGTAAGAGGTATAAAATACTTGAAGCTCCAATAAAATCTATGCTCAGACAGATAGTAGTATTTAAAGTTCAATTACTGCTATTTTATTAGAAGATACTTTGTTTAAATCGCTCTGAATTTAACAGATTCTTGCTATAACGGTCTCTGTAATGTGGATTAGTTTTATAACAGCGTGTAACTTACTGATTAAACCATTTACCTAATTTTAGGTAACTTTTTTAGGGTTTCGTATTATTTGTATTTTAATCACAACTAAATATATATTTTTTCTTCTTTAATCATATTATAAATATACCGGCAGCAATAAAATATATATTAAACATTATAATAAGATTGATTTGAATGCATGCACCAATTGAGTATTCCTTCATAATTGAAGACATATTTCTAACTTCTCTCACGTTAAAAGTTACTGTAATATTTTACTTTTCCTTATAAAGTTACGTTAATTATAATACCTAATGAAAATGTTATCTGTTTTGGTCTTTGACAAGTTCTGAAACAAATCTCCGATGATTAAAAAAAAATTGCAATTGACAATTTGTATTTTTTTTAGAATCTTTGATTGCTGTTATTGAAAAAAAATTGGAAAATAAAATAGAAATATTTCCATATACCTACTTATAAAATGTACCTACATTTCATCCCAGCTTCGCCTTAAGCCCGCAAACATTTATTTCACCGGTTATTTGCGGACCATTCGGAGCTGTTAAAACTGTCTTTGTTATGTAAACCCTGCCATTAAGACCAGGAATGCCCAGCTTTATGTACCATTGATGGGGAATGACCGGAATAAATCCACAGTGTGCTTACTTACGTAATTGGTCAAGGCTTGTGTTAAAGAAATGGCATTGAAGTTAGCTTAAACAAGCCCAGTTGTCATGCAAATTGTTTTGAGGCAGTGTCTGTTGAGGAAACTTTGTAAATCGTACTTTTGGTGTCAATTTGATTTATTTTGAAGTCAAAATATTCTCTGCTTAATTTTTTAATGGACTTTCATAGGGATGTTTTACTTTTGCATTGTCGTAAAGTTTTTTTTTAACATGGAAGTAAAAAGCGATCATGCAGTCCATCTAATAGTAAGTGGCCACTTCCGCCCATGGACATTTGTAATCAATCCCAGAAAATATCACAGTCCTACCTGAGGTCAGCCACAGATGCGTTGCTACCCTGAGGACTAAGTTGGAACGCCTCGAATAAGTATGTCTCGCTTACCACACCCTTCAAACCAGGACACAGCACCGCTTAACACTTCTGTTATTAGGCAGTAATAGGTGCCGCCTAAGTCGAACCACAGAGGGTTCTGCTACCTTCAAAATTCTGTAGTTCACAAACGCATTCTGGTAATTGTAATCGTCTGGAATAAGATATCCTCCTGCGTAATTAATCCTAAGCAATCTGACATTTCATTAAGTGTGCAAAGTTCCAACTAATTCCTCAGGTAGTAACACTATGATTATGATATGATTGACTAGGGATGTCCATCGATGCTAAACATCTCAGAAAATTAGTATCAGTTGGGCTAAATGTTCGCTTATTCACTTTCATGTCAGAATGCTAGACAAATTACAAAGGTGCTAATTTTGGTTTTCTTGTTTCAGCGATACTTCAACGTGCCACGTACAAGGTAGGCCTCCTGACGATCCAGGGGGTCTCAACCTGCCTCTACCTCTGCATGGATGCCTGCGGGTTCCACTACGCAAATGTGAGTATTGTCAATCAGTTAGTGATTACCTACTACCCACTTTTTAGTCAACTGCGTCAGAAGGAGGGTAATGTTTTTCGAGCGTATGTATGCCCATTTCATTGGCACGCCCCACAGCCCAAACGGCTTGACGGATTTTAACATATGAGGTGTCGTTAGAATGGTCAGTAGTCATAGTAACATAGGCTACGCAATTTTCAAATATGGTGCCTGCGAACGAAGAAAAAAAGGGGAGAAGGGACGTACTACTTTTTACCCACGGCTTCGCTCGCGCTAATGTGTACATGTACGTTCGCATATGTAACAGTAATAATGTATTACTTAGGATTATATGCTTCAGATCAGATCAAATCAGAGAATTAATGTTACTATGTAGGCTGTATGTATAAACGTAGCTACGTTCTAGGTATTATTTATTTTTCTCTCCCTCTGGAATAGTATCTTTTGGGATTAAAGATACCTATTGTATATCCTTTTCTAGAACCCTTGCAATATGCGTGAGAAATTTTAAAATAATCGGTTAAGCAGTTAAGGCGCCAAGGCGTTACGAACAAACAAACTCACATTCGCGTTTATAATTATTACGATAGATTCAATATATGTTCCATAAAAGACTCGGAAAGCAAAACACGGAAATTAGTTGCCAAACATGAAGTCAGATTTACGGAAATATTTTTAAAACTATAAAGAAATCGAAAGACAAAATAAAGCTTATATTTTCTCTTTCGAAATCTTTTTCAAAAGAGTTACCGCTGCGCTCATACTGGCTTTAAGACGTCGACGGACGGCTTTAAACAAACATTGTTAAGGGCGCGACCCTAGCGACGATGGATATGCGATAGCAATGTCTTTACCATAATAGCATACAAGGCCCGCAAGGCCCTCCTCCTAATAATATCTAAAATAATAAAAATTACCGTCAACATGTCGTCATTGATTGTTTATCGTTTGTCAAAATATAGCTTTTTATATGATCATGCATTGGTATCCTGAGGGCTAAGTTAGAACGCTTCGGTTATGTATTCCCTTACCACACTCTTTATATGAAACAGATATGGCAGTGACATTACTTGAGTTGCACGGAACGAAAGGTTCTAAATTCTAGAAAAACTAAAATATCTAAAGAATAAAATACCAAACATATATCCCTAAGTTAGTTTTTATTAGTTTAGTTACTTAATAAGAATTGACAATTTTATTCGCTTCGCGCCCGTCGAATGGGAAATTGTAAATTTATTCGCTTCACTCACATCGCTGTCAATCAAACGCATGACTAAGTCACCTGTGCATTAACCATCATCGCTGTGACGTAACTACACGGAAGCTGTATCGTTAACTTGGTTGATGGTTAGCGATACGTATCGCCTATCGCTGATCGCTGGACGTAATCTCCCTGTATGTTAGGGTGTTTTATTGTCATTACACACAATGTAACTTTGTAGGAGAATGCTTAGGTGATTTCAAATTGTGTTTATTAAGATGACAGTCTTTTGAATTTTGCCGTTTTATTATAATGAAGTCGCAAACGAGCAGTTCACCTGATGGTAAGTGGCAACTGCCGCCCATATGCATCTGTGGTCAACTCCAGATAAGATCAAAGTCCTATCTAAGGTTGACGACAGATGCGTTGCTCCTCCTGACAACTAAGTTGGATCGCCTCCGATAAGTATGTCTCCCTTACCACACCCTTCAGACCAGGACACAGCAGCGCTTAACACTGCTGTTATTCAGCAGAAATAGGTGTGACGGTGGTGCCGCCGGAGTCAAACCACATAGTGCTGTACCATAGTTAATTATTATAAAAAACACAGCCTGTATTTTAACCCAACTCTTAATATCTTTAACGTACCCCCTGGTATCTATCACTTAATCATTATTAAGCTGATCTATTGACTAATAGACGATAATGATCGACGCTCATTCGGTGAAAGTTTTGATCTTGTTTGACGTTCAGGTGATGTAAGGCGATACTGGTGGTTTACGGACGGTTAGTTCAACACTTTTGGGTTTAAGTTAACCCAAGGATCGATAGGAGAACACGTGTGACACACATTTCCTTTCCCTTTTTATTTGGAATCGTAATTTTCTAAAAAATTACTCAATCCGACTTTTTATTTTTTATACAAATAAAAACAATTGATGTGTCTATTTTTAATATAAAAGTACCTGCCAACCTACGGTACCTATAACACAAATACGATTATAAAAAAATTGTTTGTCTGTCTGCCTGTTCGGCTGAGGTTATTTTCCAAACGGCTTGTCAGATTTTGAGACTTTCAGACTTTCACTAGAAGACAGCTGAAGGTGTAAGGCGTAATTTAGGCTAATTTATTTTAAAGAAAACATTAGCGCGCTCCACGCGCTTGCGGCCGCCGTCGCGAGCGTTGATATCAGTTGCTATTAGCTAGATATTAATGTATGCCTTTTTACTTCTTAAACGCGGGCAAAATTACGGGTATCCGCTAGTTATAAATATCCTAAAACGTGAAGCGAACATTTGCGGAACACTGCGGTCACTGAGGAGTTTGAACGTCACATACATTAAAGTTTATGTAGAGAAGCGTGTGCGACGATACTATTTGCGTATAATAATAAGTTACAAATAAGTAAACAAAATAAAACATTCATATTTTCATTATTGTTAATACGTAAAGTAACTACGCAAAATGACTCGGCCAAAAATGGTTACAATTTTTAAATACGTTTCAGTAAATTAAACCTCATTTGGTGCATATAAATTTAATTTTTAATTTGGATTTAACGATGGTCGAATTTCGACTACTGTTACGTAGACATACACTAGAACGCACTAGTTTATGTATGTAAATTAATCTAACACTGGGTAGGTAATCTAATAGCCATTTATTAGACGGCGCCTATGAGGTATTACTAAGAACAGAAGCGTCAGTAACCCTACTCCATCCGAATTCGGCGCGTCAAATATCAAAACTTTCACCAGCAATGTTCATCGATCATAAATTGATCGATAGATCTTACAGATACCAGTATGGACAATGAATATTTATGTAACAATGGCTTGATCACAATAGTGGAATTATTTGGGTGAATTATTGACGATTTCTATACCACCCGGATAGATCGGGTTTGTTTCATTATGCTTGGGTTGGTTTAGGTTATCTGTATCTGTATTCTGTATACATAATAAGAATGTATCTCGCGCTCGCCGTCTGTGTGATTAAAATTACTAGCCGCCGAAACAACGGGATTGAAGGTAGGACTGTGATCTTATCTGCAGTTGATTAGAGATGTCCATGGGCGGCAGTGGCCACTTACCATCAGGTAGGCTGCATGCTCGTTTGCTACTTCCATAACATAAAAAAGAAGCCAAATGACTAATCGTTTATTCGTCCTGAAGTCCGTCCGAATCGGACATCGGAAATTAAGATTTCGTATCAATAAAAGCATTAGATGCAGAATAAATACTCGCAGATAACGACAACGCTTTATATTATAAACTGAAAATATTTGTATCCTTTTTATACACATCAAAGGCACAAATTGGTAACCATTATAAATTATTTGTTACAACTATAAAGGGGCCGTGTTAAGGTTTAAATGAATTTATGTCTTAATGTTTGAGTTTTTGCTTCGCCTAATGTGTTGGGGTGTACAGAATGATGTATGACTTTTGATAATAGGCAATGGGGTAGGTTAATATGGAAACGGCTTTTTATATTTTTTGTGAATTGGCAATTAAATTAGTCAGCGTTTAGTGGTTTTTCGCCAATCTTAATTAGTAATTTATTCGCTAAGCTTCTTTGGTTGTGGGAAGTGCTCAGGATTGGGACATTAAGAAGGTTATAGTCGTAATAGAAATATTTGCCCCAATTAAATTACAGAAGTATTAATAAAAAACAAAAAACATGGGCTTTTATAATTCGTCATTTGATTAATTTTTGAATGAAAACTTTACTGTTAATACTACAAAGTAATTAGAAGTACTTAGAAATTTATTCGTAGTTTTAATTATTTTACGCATTTAAAAAATGATGGTGGTTTTTTGTTTTTATTGTTTATTTGTACTATTGTTTTTAAACGACTTAAAAAAGGAGGTGGTTCACAGTTCATCCGAATATTTTATAAAAATCTAACGTCTAAATTTTGATCGTAATCTTAAAATATTTTAACATAGCTTTTAGCATAAAATTTTATGTAACTTTCGCCTCTTAGGGAAATTCTAATGCAGCTTTTAACAAAAGCTCAGATTCCCATAACTATGCTCACAGCGACCTATTGAGGATCAAACTTATGAGCTTACGTAGGTAGGTACAAGCAATTACTTGGTTAAGTGTTACAGATAATGTCAGTTCAACGCATTTATAGAGTTTATTCTTACCAAATAGAGATAAGAATATGAGAATATCACGCGAGGCTCCCTCCGAGAGCTGCGTGGGAGTGTGGGTCCAATAAAAACTTATTGCAAGGAACCTTTTCACTCTCTCACAGTAAAGGATAACTTTTTTTTTTTTTCACAAACAGCTCTTTTGTTTTTTTAGAAAAAATCTTTGGAACGAATTCTATGGGTGCTTAAAAATCGGTTTAACATTTTCTCGGTGAATATGTATACTGACAAATTATTTTCATGTTTTTTTTTTGTTTTGCAAATAAGGATGTGAGCGTACTTGGCATGTGCACTGTCATGTCCTCAATTTGAATACAGATATGGCATACAAATTTATTTTTATCACTTAATAAAGAATAATCAATTAGGCGTACGTTCAACTGAAGTGACGCAAAAAACTCACTATAACATGTTACAAAAACATCTTGATCTAACCCACGAGTGTCACTTTTTGATAAGTGACACGTGGATGTTCTTGGTGAATGGCAAATGATGATAATGATCTCATGACTAATGTCAAAAAAAATGAAGCAACATGATGATTATCGTTCAAAGGTTCGTTGGATGTACATTATTGTAATGACACATTCTGGTAAAAATGTAACAGAAATGTGTTTTTGTATATTGTAGATATATTTTAAACGTACCTCTGTAGGTAGTAGAACCTACGTAAGTTTTGAAAATATTTTTGAAGTTACATTGTTGGTAAAGTAACTTGATTTGTTGTTGTGAGGATAACGAATTTGCGTTACGTTGTAACGAAATCGGTAACGTCTCGACCTATCACGTTATATGTCAGTGGTTATTATTATCGATGTGTATTTTAAGTGTATTACAAATTATCTCACAAATATATTTTTTAAAAGTTACATTGAATTTCATAAAAAATGCCGATAACCAACAGAAGTCTCACTTCTTGCCCGTGTGCAAATTATCTCACGCTATGATTTTTTTAGAATTGTGTGTTATTTCCGTTCGTGATACGAAAAAAAACTGCTTGAAACATTTATATAAATATTTAAGACTTAATTAATATACTTAACGTAAGTACTTACATATGTTTGAACAAAACAGCGTAGCATAAGAACTATTGACTCCTCTATATTAATTATCGTTGTCACGCGGGAGGTAAATTAAAATGATTAATGAATTTGCTAATGCATGTGTAGTAATGAAATAATATGTACACATTTATTGAAATTCAAAGCAGTGATAGCCTAATGGTTGAATCTCGGCCTCACAATCGGAGGGTCCTATGCCCTTGTCCTATCACGTTGACACACTTTTGACATTGTTTTTAATAAGTCTCAGGTGTATTTTTTCCTTTACCGTTAAATCGATAATTAATTTATATACGCATACGCACATAACTACGAAAATTCAGAAGTGCGTGCCTGAGATTTGAACCTCTGTCCCCCTTATTGAGAGGACGAGATTCAACCATTAGTTAATCACTGCTTACTTATGATTGCGTATAAATGTATTAAATCATATATTTATGTCATTTAATAATAGTGTCGCAGATATAAAATTACAAAAAAGAATTCCTAATTATATTCGTGAACATTGACGAATAATGGAAGGATAAAATGTATACGAATTAGCAAGGAAATCCTAATTCTATTTACTAATAGTAACATAAAAATGACGATATGTATGTCAAAAAATCTATTGAAAGTCATCGCCTGTAGTCGCATGAATAAATAATTTGAGAATACAAAAAGTCTTAAATGTGCTTCGTTCATTTAAGATTAATTAAAGCAATCAATCTACTTAAGTAATAGATATTTAATTTTATAATCGACAACTATCAGTTTTATCTGGTCTGTATTCGTTTAAAAATGTAATGAATATGTATGTATACCTATAATCAGTTGCAAATATATTTTTAAATAGATATGACAATGTTCGTTTATCAGCAAATCTCGTAACACAAATTTTGCTTTACGAAATAGTTCATTGCTATGCTATTCATTGCTAGAATTATTGACTTACAATTTAAAATTCTTAACCGGAGTAAGTTCAATGCTTATATAATAATTAAAAATTATCACACTCCATACTTGTTTGTCTAATCGGGACCAGCTGTCATAGTTGCGACAAATTAAACACAAATACAAACAAACATACGAACAGATGCGACAATCATCTTAGCGATTTTGTTAAAAAATAAGGGTAAGATACCAAATAATGCAAGATGGATTTAATCAATAATTTCTGCAGTTATAACACAATAAATCGATACTGATTGGATTGTCCCACGTCCAAAAACACATGCGACGCGATGCGGTGCGGTGCGGTGCCAAGTCATGATTTCGCGTGATATGATAATGTGACAATTTTGTATAATAACATCTACGTACATTTCCCAATAAATGGTAGCGATCCGCGTCATCGGTCAAAAAATAGCATTTATGTTGGACAGAACCGCCGCATCGCACCGTATCGCATTGAATTCGCATGTTACCGCATCGGATCACTTCACAATCGCATTTGCTTTAAATCTTCCACCGCAGCCATATAGGAGCTTCCGATAATCCGTGATCATACGGATATATGCACGCGCGGTGGACTAATATGGACAAACACGGACAAACACCTCATATTTGAAAACAAGTATCGTAATAAATTACGAGATATTTGTGCTACTAACTCATTTGTCGCCAAACAGATAAAAAAAACTTGTTTTACAATAGATTCATTGAAGTGACTCGCCTCTCTTTGATTGATATCTCAATAGCTTAACCCATCACAACTTAATCTTTGCAAAATTTGTCATTGTTATTGACCCTTTAATATTTGTTTGTTTATCATTGCTTAATTAATGGTACGTATAGTGGCCAATCCGTTTTACATTATTTGCAAACTGCCATTAAGACACCTGAAAAGGTTTTAACTGTTACTATTCTTTGAAAATAACTAAGAATGTTTTCTTAACGTGCCCTTCGAAGCTCGAGCTCACATGCGAAATTGTGTGCCCTTCATTTATAAGTATCATGTAAAAGTTATAAAACAACCAAAAAGTAACAATAGTGTATTTACACAGTAAGTACCTAACTAAAAAATAAATAAAAAATATCTATAAATTCTTAAAACAATTATCACAGCTTAAAACAATTACAAATATATTTGACGAATACCTACCGTACTGCGACATAAAAAAACTAGAAACGTTACTAACACTAAACTGAGCTGGACCTAGGTAAGGAGGCTATTGCGCACTTACCATTCCTTATAGTTCCAAATACTATCTAGCCGACGTAATTTTGAAACTTAGTACCTTTACACATTATTGGAATTTCCAACGCATTCAACCATTAGATCCTTTAAATAATTTGTCATCCTGACACCAGTTAAGTGCAAGGATCAGGAATCTTGAAAAATGGTTGACGAGCGCTAACTATTAGCTTGTTGACAAGCCAAGCGGCCTGACAAATGACAGGCGAGCTGGCCTGACAAATGGTGACCAACGAAATCGATCACTCGGTGCTAATCATCCGAACATTCTGTAGCAAGGACGAGATAGTAATGTTAGGCTAGTGTCACATAGCTTGAGTGAAACGAGCATGTTTGACATGTGTTATGGAGTGTCGTTCGCTGCTTCTTCTCCATAACAAAACACCTTGCGAAGTGGTTGTGGATTTATATCATTGACGTTCAAAAATAATTCTGTAAAAACTACTTTGAATAAAATATTTTTGATTTGATTTGATTAGTTATCGTCATTCATTGCCAGGTTGCAGAACGAGAGTGGTTTCATCGCTCAGGTACTATCGTCACACTTATTTTTAGAAAATTTTGTTTCTTTGGAAGGGTATTGTAACAATGAGGCGACCATCTTGGATCTCAAGAGTACCAACGCATCTGTAATTGATATCAGATAAAACTCCTGTTCTAGACGAATTTTGTTACGAATGTCCATGCACGACAGTGATCACTAAGAATACATGAAAGTAACACTATTTACATCAACATAGTTAAGGCTATTCTGAGGCTAATCCTCTAGAGCAAGTCCGTGGTAGACCTTAAGACAACCTTATGTAAAGAATGGTTTCCTACCTAAATTCGTTAATGTTCTCCATCTGATTACCTTTCAATTAATTGTCGCCTGTGATTATCAGTTGTCGCCAACCCATTATTGTCCCACTGCTGGGCACGGGGCTCCTCTCCGAGTGAAAGGGCTTTTTAGGACATAGTCCACCGCGCTGGCCAAGTGCGAATTGGTAGACTTCACTCACCTTTGAGAACTTTTTTTTAAGGATCTCTCAGGTGTGCAGGTTTCCTCACGATGTTTTCCTTCACCGTTAAATCAAGTGATAATTAAAATGACAATTAAATATCATCAGTTATTAACCTAAATTGGAGTTCCACCTAAGATCGGTTACAAATGCGTTGCTATTCCTGAGGACTAAGTTTGTCCTCGTTAGAGTATCCCTTGCTAAGAGTGGAGGAATATAACACTGTTACAAAGCAAAGTTGGTGTGGTATTAACAACCCAAGAGGTCTTCCACGTTTAAACCGCAACCCTCAATAACTTAACCCTTTAGTTGTAAACATAAGTTCAAACAGCACCCCAAAAGGATATCTCCTTGATCCCATTAGGCAGGCGCTACACAGTGAGATAAGCGCGAGTGACGCCATTAATCAGCTCGTTTCATTAGCGAGCGATCGATTTGTCATAGCAGTGTGTGGCGCGATAGGTGTTGAGGGGTTCATGCACGAAGTACTTCCGTATGTGTATCTATTTGAAGAATCAATAGCAAAGTTGTCCTTGGAGAGATGGGTGGTGTGTGGATCTCAAGAATTTTTGGATGATTCTACAAGGAATTGATTTGGATGCATCATTTATTTTTAATTGTCATATTTTTTAGGATTTTATGTATTTTTTAGAGTTAAGATTTAGTCTTGTCTAAATCAAAGCCGTTAAAAACACACAAAAAGATTGTCTGTCTTACTCTTATGAGTATCCATTGAGTAGGTTCTACGCTCAAAATCATCAGAATGTAATATGTGAGTCATAACTACTAATATACTCATAACTGTAATATCCTTACTATAATATCTTCGTTAAATAATAAATTTACTTACAGTGCTTTGCAAGACCTACATACAAATATTTAAAAATCAATTCCAATTTGACTGCCTAAGTCTAAACAACAATGCTCATCCTAATATTCTAAAGGTGTCTCCATACTGTAGTTGAACAAAATTTATATAAACAAAGTCGATTCCAAAATACTAGTTCTGAAAATGTATTTATGATTTTTTTATTCGATTCTAACAAAAAATGTTCAAAAATTTATTTATTAATTCTTTATTGTCCAATAAAATTAATTTGTGATACAAAACCGCCTTTTGATTTGTTAATGTTAAAAAGAATTTTCTACCAGTCAACCTTAAGGATGTGCAGAAATCTTAAAGACGGCAGAAAACAAAGATATATCAAGATAAATAAAGAAGGAAAAAGGCACAGACATATAGAGAAAAGATATAAAACAAAAGAGACAATAACGCTAATTAAAGAATAGAAATAAAAAGACATATATAAGTCAATAATAAACAATAAATATATAAAAGGAATGAAGCGAATCAATGAAAATCAAAGAAGCGAACATCAACGGGCACAGGATCCCCTTGATAGACAGAGACATACACCTTTCTCAGACAAAAAATCTTTACTCTGTAGTGGAATAGAGACACATCTATATTCATTAGGCATTTTAGGTGCCATACAACGATTTAAATCTCTGCCGTACAAGTATTATGTACGTGAGCAGGAACTATTTAATGGTTAAACCTCAGACACGTCCTTAGTGCTTACTATACTCGAATACATTACAACAGTGTGAATGCGCCATAACACAATCCCTAACCGAACAATTGGATCGTCTTATCTGTCCAAAACTCCTCGTCTGTTCTGTTCTCAGCCCTTTGTTTGTTATCTGTTGAATTTAAAAAATGATCTCCAAGCCTCCCTAACGGTAACATCCTTTGCGTCAATCATCCTTTATTGTTTAACTATCGTGGAATCCTTTTAAACCATTAGTGGATTCGAGGAGAAATACCGCTTTTAATATATTCCGTATCAACTGATTTGGAAATATAGATGAGGATAATTCCTCTTATAAGAATTTCTTTATTAAATATTTTTCTAATTAAACTAAATATTTCAAATTTACACTCAATGAAGCTCAATCTTTGGAAAGTGAATTAACTGTTTCCCTCCAATTTCTACAGATTAAATATTGTTTGTACCACAGCTTAGGAATAGGACACTTTACGACGTGTCAGTTTTCTTTTCTTTATATTTTATTTTATTTTTACACGCATAAAATATAGATACAGGTAAAAATAAAATGACTTCTTTTTGTCATTATATATACAAGTTAAAATGTTACCCCAACTCGTATTATTCAACCAACGATGTATGTAACCAAATTTTTGAAAAGTAACAAGAATTGTTTCATACATTTGTGGTTTATGAAACATACCAACAACATACAAACGACCGTTAAAGTCATGTTTGTTGTGCCTCAAAGGGAATTAACTGGATACTTGAAATAACTTTGTCCTTTCAGAATACTGTTACGGCTTAGCCTTAAGCCTTAGCGCTTTACAAAGGGCGTACCACTGTAAATGTTAAGTATGAAAAATTAACTTTCACAAAAGTATGCCTTGAGCGATGCTACGTACGTTTGTTTGACTAAAGTAAATGACAGTGAAGTGAAAAACACAAATGACTTTTAATTAGCTAAAAAAACTGAACACTGAAATTGTTTTATTATAATTATGTTACAATAGTAATAACGCTTACTACAACGCTTTCTACACTCATAGCCCCACACTAGGATTTTCTCCTGTGTCGTGGGTGCCATGGAAACACACAAAGACGAATACACAAACACCCAGACCCAGAACAGAAATCTAAACTCATCATTCAGATATCCGTCTGGCCGGGGATCGAACCCGGAACCCACTGCGCGTCAGACCGGTATGGGGACCGCTCCGCCACGCGTGTTTCATAAGTATGTATTTGTCATTCGTATGAAACAGTTTCATAGACCGTAATTAGGTTCAATTTAAACGCCCAAAACAAAATATGATTTTTTAAAATACGAAATCTGCAAGCATGCAGTATATTTTATAGTGAGACCACTGCCATCGTTGGAAATAATTTCATTACTATTAACAAAGGATTGCAGACCAAGCCCCCTTTTAGTTACGACAGGCAGGAGATACCGTAGACGTATTCTGGTCACGGGACTACAGGGACAAATAGTCTCTGTACCCATTACATAAATATTTTGTGTGTCCGTACGTATTTACGTCGGCATGATACAATAAAATTAAAAATAGAGCTATGACTGCAGACAGCGTGAAAAACATTGTATAATTCTCATCTCAGCAACACTAGAAACACTTCACACCTATCGATATCCAGCTTGATAAGCACATTAACTAATTAATAAACAGTTCCCGAAGCTATCAGAAGTGTAACAGACTTTCACCACCATAACGTGTAGGAGATAATGAAGTGTTTACCCCATGACGCCATGTTACGCCATGTGCATCGATCATTCATAATCTCCGTTACGTCACAGCTTCCTCCCGAGATGAATGTTAAGTGTGGCTACCGCGAGCCTGTAACGCAGGGGTACACTGGGGATAAACGGTAAATGTCGAAAAATAATATCATATACGGGGAATAAAACTCCTGTTATAAAACTCCTGTCCTAGATGAGAATGAGAAAAAAAATGTTTATAATATACGGGGAATAAACCGATTAATATCGTGGGAAATAACTATTACAATCTACGCGAGAGCATTTATTTAAAACGCATAGAAAATAAAGGATAAGAAACAATCAGTAATTTTTAAATATGTAAACTTTTAACAGACTTCTCCAGAGGAAGAGGTGTTATGTGCGTTACGTACACATTATATATTTTTTAAAAGTTCTCTAAATTGATTAATCTTTTGTATTGTATTGTTTACATATATTAGCGTATTATAATTAGCTTAATCCAGTTATAAAATAGAAGTGTTGTATTAGTAGTATTACAAAAATCAAACCATTGGCGTATAGTTTATAGTTCTCACGAAATGGCAAAGCGCAAACGAAATTAAATGCTTACAAAAGTCCGTATTCAGCAGTCTAACTGCTTGCTCGGATGCTTTTTCAGAGGTAAAAAACAGCAAAGCAATAGTAGCAAAAAATTGAACGACAAACATGCTTAGTTTAAGTGCTTAGTTCTAACATCTGGGCTTTAGAACTAAGCACTTCAACTAAGCACGCGTCCGACTGCTCCCATTGTAGCCCAAACCTAACTATCCCTAACGGTGCGTCGTGGGAGCGTCCGTCTCGGATTATTTACCTTCACTTAATCGTAATGCGATTAGCATTGCACTTGATAACTGACTCTGAATGTCTGCCGCGATTATGATAGTAAATGTATTTCCGTCTAATCCTCTGTATTGAATATATGACGTCATAGTGATGAAATACGCGTGTACTCTCTCATAATGTATTTTACAATCCTAAATTACGTATTAAGTGATACGCCGAAGCGGTATATGTATTAAGGGATACCCCGTACTACCGTGGCATAATCACCATAAGTACAACATTTATTTTAATGTTCATTATACAATAATAATAACACAACTTAAACTTTAAATAAGGAATAATAGGTACGTATAAATGTACTTAAGTATTGTCAAGTAAATTTAAGTCATCTTTATTTGATTTATCAAAAAAATACATTCCTGGAACCTTATAAAAACTATATTGTTTACATTAGCTATCTAAGAAACCGCGCTATGTTGCCCCAATGAACCCCAGGACTACCAAAATAGATTACAGACAAAACTGTTTTATCGTAATAAAGCGTTTGGAGATAATGGCTGGAAAAGGATTAATAACTAGCCTCGATAGAAACGAAATAGGCCATTCAAAGAAAAAACAATTCCAAGTTTAAATTTTAAATTCGGACTAAAGGGGTTTGCCGCGCCACAGGCGCCGCTCGTGTTTTGTCACAAAAAATGGTTGTCACAAAAAATAGTTGTCACAAAAAAAGTGTAAAACGTCCCACAAAATAGACATAATTTATACGGGAATTAACGATTGTATTGTGTGTTTTCATTGTAATTTTTATTTACGATTGTTTACCCTACTTTATGTTTTAATATGACGCCATATTTATGACTATTTGATTTTTGTGAAGCGGAATTCGGCGTTTTTTAGTGATTGTTCTTATTTATGGGACTATTTACATCGACATTTTGTATAGGTGACTGAAATATTACCCATTTTTAATGTATGGCTGACAAATTCCATGCTTTAACTGCGTTATTTACGTGAGGCGCATAAATTTTAGTTAGGTGTTACATTCGATTTGATTTATCAAAGTTGATTTAATTCTAATTTTGATTATACCCATTGGCCACCCGGATAATGAAACGTTTTTTATAAGCCTACAAAGAGCTTTTGAATTTAAATAATGTGTAATAATGGCATACTTACAATGAAGATAATGTACCTTTATTATATTACGTCCTTAAACACATTTCAAGCTTAAAAGCTCACTTAAAAAAATTAATATAGTAATGTTACAATTTAAAAAAAATCCAATGTGCAAAATTATAGTCAGATTCGATAGCTGTTTTATTGATTAACCCATATTCCTATCAACTCCCAAGAAATTCAGAAATCCATACATTTTTCATAAATCAAGATTAAAAATATCACAAACACTTGTTTCTTAGTTCAATATACGATATCACACATCTATTCGCATGAATTATGTTATTATGTAAGGTACATGACGTTAGAATGTATTGTATGGAGCCTCCGACACGATGCCAGTGTCATGTTCCTTGTCCCTCATAAGCTATGTCCTGACTGTCCGTATGTCATGTCATGCGACGTTTCTGGGCTTGTAAAGTTTTGACACGTTAACATGTTGTGTAGAATTCATAGTCTTCAAGACAACAACAGATGTTTGGGAACATATACTCAATTGAATATAGCACTTGCTATATGATTTTAAATACTTATCCATTACAGTTTTAAAAATGGGTGGAATGGGTAGAAAAAGTGCAAAAAGAGCTGTCCGTCAAAGCCGGCGAAGCATTGGGGACTCCTCTGGTGTTGCAGATGTCCACAGGTAACGGTGACTGCTTTCCATCAAGCAGCCCGTCAGCCTTATCGTTAGATATCAATATAAAAAAAAAAACATTTTTGATGGAATGCTGCAGTACCAGTCTGGTCTGCTCTGGTCTGGTCTACAGTTCCTGCCCAACAAATATATTGCAACGATATCGTATGGCCATAAAATGCTTACAATGAGGTGTACTTTGGAACGATATGGTATGTTTTTCTTCTTCAGCACACCGTTAAAAATATTGCAATCTCCATTCAAATTGCAATATTTTTAAGGTAATTTTTAAGGTAGGTAAAAAAAACAAATCCTCTTTTTATATTTTTACGGGCGACATGCCTCCAGGAAATCAGTAAGTACTTGGGACGCTATGGACCACTCTGTTATTGCTTCTAAAGCCGGCAGTGACTGCAGTGGCCATTTACATCGGATACCTATGCAACCCATTCATATAAAATCCTTAACAGTTTACAGCATCAAAATTATAGCTCTTACCTTGTAATCGTAGCTGACTAAGCAGCCATATAGACCAATTTCCTTCGCTCACAAAACTTGACACTACCTTATAATAGACCCTCACAAACCTAGTTTTATTGACCGTAAAATCCAAAGTATCGTTTTACATAAAAATTCGATCGGCCGATGCACATGTGTCTTTATTCGAATCGGTTAACTTTGTACAAACATCGACAATCTCATATTTTATTGGTTTTTTACTGTCGTCAAAGGAATTTTCGGTAAGGACTAAAGAACCGGCGGTCAGATCATACGATTGTAATTCCATATAAATTTATTAATGATTAATAATGTTATCGAGGTACCGTTTTTCGTGTGATAGGATCTGGAGACAGCACTAGCGTAGACTACATTTTTATGAATAAAAATGAAGTTGCAAACGACATGTAGGTAGGGTCATTGCGTTGTGGTGTTGGTCCTGTATAGCCCCATTCCCTCTTTTCCGTGGATGTCAGAAGAGACGCCTAATGGACAAAGCCAAGAGATGCGCAGCAACGTCTTCCTTTGTTAAATGAATATCAAATGCAGTCACCACCACGGAGTAACATGTCCGGAGCTGTCACTATAGCAAAAATTTCCATTAGTGGAAACCTGTATCCAGCAGTGGACCGCTAAAAACTAATGGATGATAACTGTCATCCATGAACATCTCTGACCAACCACAAGTAGAACTGAAAGTGTGACTGACCTCAGTACCTTTGACTGTCTAGTCAAATGCCGCATTAGTAATTTTGAAAACTTAGTAGTAATGCGTCATGTAAATGGATTCTAGTGGATTCAAGAATATAGTAAAGGAGAGCGTACAAACCTACTATATACTACAAGATCCCTCAAACCAGGACCTAAGAAAAAGGAAGACATAGATGGTATACCTATGTCTCCCTTATTCTATTGTATTTGCCTACACAGAAATGTATATCGTTAAATTTATTTGTTTTTTGTCTTACATGGTTTTAATATAATCAGAAAAAGAAGTATCGTTACTTAAATTAAAGATTTATCAACAATTCGATACACTAGCTTAATCATATATATACTAACGAGATATTTAGTTATGATAATATTTATCTATGAATAATTTAGGCTAATTTTTTGCTATCAAGCTTTGGCATATTGGAAGGAGTACAATTACTTCAAGAGAGAATGAATATTTAGCATTTAAACTAATATATTATATTTTTACTCTTCCACGAGATATCTATTTTGAATATTTATTTTGTTTTTCATTTAAGTATACATAAGACTTAAGATACACGCTGTTTGGCCTTTTGACGGATAAATAAGCAGTCCGTTCTTAGTTTTAAAATTTAATTTATTGGTTGTATGCTAATAATATATTATTGTAATTAGTAAAATTACTTTGTTAAAAAAGCGTACATAATTAACGTCTCTTAAGAAATAAACTATAATTTAAAATGTCATTTTAAAATAATGTTTATTTCTTAATAGCTACTAATGTATACGACACTTTCATTTGGATACGTTAAATTTATCAATTTGTATCAAAACCAACATATTTTTTAACGAAACTTAATTCCATTAATGCGTTTATAACAATGAAATAATATCCATTGGTCTCACTTCCATATTCCCATCGTATCCCGATGTAAAGGCTTTAAATTCCCATAGCACGCTGTTACCGCAATCATATCGTACCGTATCGGATCGTAAACTTTTATCTCTTCATTTCCTTTTATTGTTTACACCTTTGTTCTAACACATTGTTATAAAAAAATCTCCGACGCTAAGGTGTCGTGGCAACTTTGAAATGGAAAAAATTAAGTGACCATAAAAGTTTTTATCGTATTATCTGCGTCAGGATTGCGTACTTCTAATAGAATAGTGGCACTGACATATACAAAATGTTAGAACTCGTCTCTTCTTATTGTTTGCACACTGGGTGTTTACTTCTACGTTGGGTTTTTGTCTTATAACAGTAGTATAGTTCCGCACACGGCATTTTCTGTCTTATAACTGTAGTGGTGTGATTGGAACGTTTTATATACATATATATACAAGACGTTGTTTCAAGTTTGCCCTCAAAACCTTGTGTGATTTACCCCCAGTAGTGTCATCCTAATTGGAATTGATTATAGACTTGTTTCCACTTCAATTTTAAAACAATATTAACCTATTAAAATAAATTTTGTTGGTAAATATTAAAATGTTTTAAAAATATTTCCTTAGGAGTGAAAACCCCATCATATGTATTTATAACAAATGTTCTACTTATCAAAACTAAATAATACTGACCACAATGCACATGCTAAACCATTATATCTAGTACTGTCGAATTCTTAACTTAGTTCCATAAATATTTATCAAAATCCACAGAAGGCTATGTAGATGAAAGTTTGGCTCAGACAAGAATGCATAATTTCGTACAAACCCACATCAGTCAAGACAAAGATGCACAAAACCTATTTTTAATAAATCCCCTTATCGCTAAATAACATCTAAGATTGAATAAATATGTAAGAAACGTGGTATAAATATTGACGCAAAAACTATAGCTATCGATTTCTTGCACTTTTAATAGATTGATCGATACTGACTGCTCGTTAGGCTCATTATAGAATCATGCACCGCAAACTACCGAGACGGTACATAAAATCAAAATTATCATGCTATATCAAAAATCGGTTAAGTGCGAGTCGATAACGTGCTCTGGGTTCGTACTAGTACGCTATTTATAAAAATGTTTACGTTATTATATAATATGCAAGATGCAATATTTTTGCATTTCTTAATTCTAATTGATATTGGACGTTCCAGCACAGTATTGAAAAAAATAGTAGAAAGTAGAAATACATTTTCTTCTATTTTAACAGACGTTAAAGTAATACT
>DWNY01000106.1:0-21073 GCA_018250635.1 Telegonus apastus | reverse complement strand
ATAATAATTTATTTTATTTAACATATATAACTTATCAATCTAAATTGATTCAGAAATAAACCTCGTATAAAGCATGTTTGCAATTGAACCTGATCCTAAACCCTCCTCAGTCTTAGAGATTGATTATGATGACATAAGTATAAAGCGAATTTATCAAAAGTATAGAGTTACCCTAGTTAGGTTTGACTTCGGATTGGAGAATTTGAGACTGGATTTTGCCAATTTTGTGTTATAAAGTGCAATGTAGGATCAAAACAATCTAAATACGCCAGTATACCAGTCTTATGGGATGTCTAAAGAGATCCATCCAAAATGGAACAGCAAAAACGTTGAACATGAACGAAACCCAGACGCAACATAATGATCCATGCCTTAAAGCTCGAAATCTCTAATCTGCCCTTGCTCTTCCGCCTCCAAGACAAACTCGTCGGCCATAAAGTTTTATGTTATCGCTACGCCCAAAGCGATCGTAAAGTTACATCATGCCGTTTTCATTCGCGAAAATTACTCTAACGATGTTGTCTTCTCAGAGATACCGTCGCCGCTCGGGTCATTGTCCACAATACGCGATTATGATAATTTGTCATTTATGAAAGACCGACCGAGGCCCCCTTTTAAAGGATTGATAGCCGTAATTATTTAAAGACTTTTTCGACTCCTCGATCATTAGCACGCAGTATGTGTTCCGAAATTAAAGTTGAGAATATTTCGTGAAATATCGTTCGGGGAATATTCGTTCGATAAACGTAATTATAAATAACTTTATAGTACTTTGTGCGCATTCTAAACTGTTCCGATAGTCCTCGATTTGGAAAATTAACAACTGACTAAGTAGTAAGCTTCGTCGTAACGTAAACAATTTACGCTCGTTTTAAATTCGCTTGATAATTTTCTTGGCAGCTTTACTGCCACTTAGATACAACTAGTTCCATAAAGAAGTCGAGTTTAATCAATTCGAAAATCCACGTTCCGTAGGTAACTAGAGAGGCGACGAGGACGCTAATACACGGCTACGTGCCACCCTCGGTAACGACGATACTGAACACAATAAAATGTAATGTTGACGACCAAAGTGATACGTGACGAACTGCCTGTCGTAAGCATCTACATTATCCCCTCGGCGTCGGCGCACCACTCGATACGAGAGCGTTCCATTGTTTGTCATCCGACACCCCACGGTTTGAGAAACGCTGATCGGGCTAGACTTTGGCTAAAAAATTAGGTGTGCACGGTCACTGACACGTCGAGTAGTAATAATATCGCCTCTACGCCAATACTCTCCGTTCATAATTTAAATATGTGGGTTTTTATTTAGCACATCGGAATAGCACGGCACCATAAGAGACTGACGGGCATTAGTGATGTTTGTTTGGAATAAGTCGGTGGGAAAAAAAAACTTGGAGGATAAAGAGCGCAGTAACCGCAGTTTTTTGTCGTGATATTATCCAAACTTCGCGTAAATAAGCGACTTTTAATTTTTAGCGTAACTTTAGTCGACTTTAGAAAAAGAGCTTACCGTGCGGAATTTTATGTTTTTTTTAATGAAATTGTAGTAACTTACGAACATGAAGTTCGTCTGATGATATGGAATGATATGTGATGCTTCCAAAGTGGAACCACGAAAGGGCCTACCAAGTTTACTATCTCGTCCCCCTCCGCTCTTCCCTATCCCTGCTCATGTTACCTCTATTAATGAAATTAAATCAAATCAAGTCATTTATTTCCACGTATTTAGGTACATACAGTTGTTAAAAGAATATTGTCCTCTATATTCCACCTCTAGAGGTATGCAAATGAAAATGCTAAGGTATTCCTAGAAAGTGTATTGAAACATTGAATAAATAATATAACTGTGATAAATAAAATTATAAGAAAACATTATTATTAGATTAAATTATCCATTACAATATATTTCGTCCTTAGTTAGTTAGCTTGTAATTATACTAAAGCAGCCGAAACCTATTATTTGTAATTGTAATTATTGTTTGTCAAAGTCCTATTTAATCCGATTGATTTAATGGTTTCTATCATGTTATGGTATCTACAAGCATTCTAAAGTAAAAAACACTTATTTTAAAATTACTGACAGGCTTTTAAAATTTATTTGTTTTGTTAGAAGCGGCTGGAAAATATGTTTACTGAATTAAATAACGCAATAAAAAAGTCAATTTTAAAAGGCACTAAAATGGTAAACATGTTCATGTCATTGTTATTCTGTGCGCGCGTATTGAATAATATACGAAAATGGAAATCAATCCGATGTCTTCATAAAAATCATCGGATGGACATTGCTGGGGCCGTGAGTTGAGGAGTCGCCGCACGCAAAGCGATGCGAATGCGAATACTATGCGAACGACGTATTTTAGCCCCTAAATGGCGAGGGACAATGGCATAACAGTTGTAAACGAACCGATCACGCATACAGACGTATCTATATACCTGACCGTTTCTTTTATTCAGTGGTATGCGACTTGACGAAAATAACAACACTATGCCTATAGCCACGTACCTATACTCAATGTTATATACGTACTACTATGTCGTGCTGTCAAAATTAGTTCCTACACAACAGACATGTTTACAATTCCGTACCCACGCTTGTTTAATTTGTACACAGTTTACACAAGTATCAAAGTAAATTGACTATGTAGTTGAGTATGATGAATCTGTTGCTTAGCTTAAGACTTAAAAAAACTGTCATACGCATATAAGTATTTATAGGAGTAATAGTAGACTCGTAAACTTGAAAAGATGTTCCGACACAAACGAGTTTTAACAGATGTTCTGATTTGATCGGCATTCTGGCTCAATGATATTCGCCATTCATCTTGCTGTCAGATTGTTTGCAGTTTCTATGATATGTTTATAATAAATTGCCCACCGGATACGTATTGCAGATAGAAAATTAGCAGTCAGTTAAATCAGTAACGGCGTTTTCCCACATCTGGATGTGTATTTCAGGACTCAATCGTAATCCGGATGAAATTAATTAACATTACTCTTATAGAATGAAGTAGAACTGTACATTTTTTAGTTCCTCGTAATTTACATCTTAATCGGATCCGCTAAAGTGCTAAACGTTAGTTATTCTTTAAACGTATCGGATACGCCAATTATGATCAGTATTTTTATACTCCATCATTGTGTGCGCATAACGGTGCTCATCTCCATAGATTCAGCTGCGCAGAAACAGGCTTGTGTAGTTTTTGCTCTTGAATATGATGCCACATCGCTCTTACCGGTTCTCAGTCTATCGGCTCCCCGACGTCTGGCGAGGATCCGATAGTCAATGGACTAAAAATGTTTGCATGGAATTGATTAACCCCGCTGACTCGCCGTTTCATGTTTATCATATTGTTATGGCACGGCTTCGTTTAAAAATTTACATTTATTCATAACTATTTCGCTCTTAAAACTTCATTCTCCTTTTATGCTCCAATCTCATTATGCCACAGTCAAAGGTACAGAAATAGCTGCGAAGTGCTCCGCTATATGAGATACCTCTCTCAAATGAGCCTGAATGAACGAGGAGTTGTTTGTGCAGATTGCATCTCGGATAAAGAGGCCTCTGTTTAACGAACGTCGAGTCATATCATACGATACGTTCTCACGGTAGCTCTCGAGAGACGAGCGGAGAAAGCCTTATCTCGTGTATCGGAGCGCGAACAATGTGAAGAGCGTGCCGATGTTTATCAACTTCGGCCGATCTAGTGCTCATTCGACCTTCACTCGACACGCCGAGTGTGTTGCCTCTAATGCCACCACCGTCGCCACCTCTTGTTAGCGCTGTCGGAAGCTGCCGTGGACGATGGGGCCACTCGTCAGCGCGAAAGTGGATTTAGCAAACTGGTATCATCTTCCACGCTCTAACAATGTACGAAGTGTTTGTTCCATTTTTTTTATGTATCTCCTTTACTTACGACTAAGAAGTTGCTTTCGTTCGATTTATTGCTGAACAATGGCCGTAAATCTCCCGGGCAGTGTGAACGTACTCATACGTTCAGTGATGCATTGTTTGGAAATATGTAAAGGAGATCCATCCAGCGTCAGACGGTGCTTTTTTAAAAGTTTTAATATTCAATAACACATCCATAAACGGGTATTGTGTTGTGGTTTATGCCTGTTCGGGAGACGCCGCCGGTCGCGCATGTTAAGCTTGTCGTGATTTAGTGCAGGGCCGTAGCTCGGCCCACGGCCCTAATTACAAAGTGTAATGAGGTGACGCCCGCGCCGCCTCGCCGCCGCGCCGGCATAGTGATGGACTTAACAAGTCTTCATTTTGCTGAACTGAACTGTATTTTGTCTTTATTTAGATCAAATGATAATAGTGTAATCTAGCATTCTTAAACCTCATGTGTTTCATGTGGTCCGCTGATTTCGTTAAATGATTTGCGAGACATACATATATGTAATAACAGTGGTTATTAAGTAAAATCAACTATAACCGAAAACCCATCTACAAACTGAAACTTGCAAGACTAATATTAAATATGAACATTTCTGTATTCCTATAGCAAAGTATGATGACACTTCTTGAAAGAAAATACCCTTAATACAATAAAACAAAAAATATTTAGTAAAAATCAATAACTGAAAATATTTTTTCGATATTGTAGAATATCATTTCCCATCACTAACATCAACTACGCCTATGCACGTCAAGAGCGAACAAACTATGGTGCAATTTCATTTTATTGTTTCACACCTAAGCCTTGTACCTATTCATCTCCGAGCCAAGCTTGATCGTCATCAATTTCATTCGATTAATTAGCTACACGGCATCTGACAATACCACGAGTGCTGAAAGATCGTGCTCACAGTGCTCAGTCTTTGAGCCTTATCGAGATAAATCCTATCAGATGTCTCAACCTGCTTCGGCTCTCTAACAATAACATTGCTCTTATTACGCTCTCAGATTATTTAGACTATTACAACTTAAATTCAAACTACTTTAATCTGATTTTATCGTAGTTCTCCAACAAGTTAAAGGCTCTTTTAATTTATAACTCGATTTGCATTTTTCTCGAGCCAGCGACGACTACAAAGGTAAAACCGATGACTTTAAAGTCAAATCTGAGCATTTGCATCGCGATAAAAATCTAAGTAGTCGCATTTGAATATTCAATTAAAC
Source organism: Telegonus apastus (assembly GCA_018250635.1). NCBI lineage: Eukaryota > Metazoa > Arthropoda > Insecta > Lepidoptera > Hesperiidae > Telegonus > Telegonus apastus. Next base: position 15,942 of record DWNY01000106.1, on the reverse strand, counting down.
CGTAGATAAAAAGAATTTGCCGAATAGCTGAACGTTTGAGAATTGTTGCAAAGATATTATTAATAGGAGAAACATTTTCAATTTTATGTCAGCTGAAGTATAGATTTTAAAGCTACAATGTGTATTGAAATTTGCATACGTCCAGTCATTGAACTTGACTCGCTAGGTATGTGCGCATTTACTTGCTAATGTTAATATTTTATGTGTAGTAGTAAATGTCTGAAGCGAAAATTTCGGAAATAAAATAGTGAATACAATCACAGGAGTAAGCAAAGCTGTCTTATGTGCCCAACATGCAAATGTAACTCGTTCAAATATTAAGATGACATGATACTGAGCACACCCACCGTACACACCGTAGCCAGTCGTCTGTATTAAATGAAACGTGCCGAGTAGGGACCACACCAAGGATTTTAACAAATGCCATATCTTATCTCCCATCGAATCTTAGTGTTTTTTTTTGTTTGTATCTACTCGGGTAATAGCGGAGTGACGAGCTGTGCTATAATAACGTTATAATCACAGACGAAATCAACATCATATTTTGATACACGCACGAGTGAGCGTCGTTTGTCCGGTAGTCAACCTCGAATAAATATCCTAGTAAAACTACCAAATGAGTAATTTCAAAAGAATAAAAATAGTAATTTCAACTAACGATATTCTTACTGACGATAAGGCATAAGTATGTACATACGTCATGGTTGAAAATTACCCTGCTATTAAGTATTTCTTTCATTTCCTAATGGCTCCATTCTATTGTTTCTTCAAGAATATTCGAGCCACGAGGGAATTGCCACAGCTGAAACAGATGGATCGATATAATAATTTTCTCAAGACATCTAGCTGTGTCTAGTTTCTAATTTACTAAGTGACAATACCTTAAGATATGATTGATTACCTTTGTAATGCCGGCATTTCGGCTGTTAAAAAACAGGAACAAAAATTGAAAATAGTTTTGAAATATCTATTTAATATGGTCGTTGGCTAAATCATTATCTTGTTGCAAAAATACACTTCCGTGATCAAAAGCGTATTCGAAATAATCATACGTTCATTCGTCGAGAGTAAATGTGTAACATATTTTTTATATTAATTTATGGGTGATTATAAAAACTGTTTCGCGACCCCATAATTCAGATATAAAATTATCATACGTTCAAGTGTCGTTATAACATGTTGATTACAGATAAATTGAATTATGTAGAAGATGGCACGTAAGTATCGTCTGTGACGCTCGGGCTAAATAAATATCTCATCTATTAAGCTCCATTGAACTGTATGAAAAATTACGGCCATCCATTAAGAGGTACGACACGCTTCACTTGTTGATTAATTTACTTTAACAATGCTAGTGTGTTGATGAACTGACTCCTTTGGGTTGCCGATTTTTTTCTCGTCGTACGACCGTTTTTGTATTCATCATGGCCGCGCTGACAGTTTGAGTTCTTATGACAAGTGGTAATAAGATGCGGTCCAGATATGTTTCCTCGTTACAGATTTTTTCTTTGCATCCTTCCACGATGTCGTTCTGATTTGATATTTTCGGTGGATACTATTATTATTATCTGTTATACATTTTGAATAAATTTTACCTCTGCATTCTAAAACATGCTAATCAATATCAAACCAATCGGCCGTGTTACTATATTACGTAATACTACCATGTAACAATTGTGCTCTTTCCTGAACGACCCCTTCATCATAATTTTGAATTGTACAAATTACATGAATTGATGAATTGCGAGTGTAAATTATTTACATATTTTACTTTGGTCCATATTGTCAATAAATGACCGGATATCAATTGGATTTGGGATACTGCTTTTTATTTTAATTTATTGAAAAATGATATACGATATTGAGCATTATTTACTGCGTAAAATAATCGAAAACAAGTCGTTTTTATATTTCATAGTGTTTAAAATTTGTACCTCTGGATACTTGATGATTTTTTCGCCCGACTGAACAGATTACAAATCAAACAGAACAGAACAACATGAATGGTTTCTTGGAATATTTCATTCGACCCAGAATTATGATTGAAAATTTCTAATATAAAGCAGTATGGAAAATGAAGTGAGAAATTGTTATCGGCAGTCAAATATTGGGATTTCGACTCATTGTGAAGATTTCGATTGCAAATTTCCCTATCTCCGAATACACATGCACGATTGGCGATTACAACAGTAACGGTCGCTTTTTGCCGCGACTCGCAAATTACTTTTTTACTAGCTGACGTCCAAAAGCATTGCCGTTTAAGGCAACAGACCGAATTGTTCCTGCATTTCGACTGAGTTTTCACAGCCGATTTACGATTTCAGCAAAAAGTAATCAACTGTAATTTTAATGAGGGCACGTACATTAAAGTTACTTGATCCATCACTCATTTCGAGCAGGCCTCAGTGCAGAGCTTGCTTTGGATTTTTTGTAAACTCTTTTTTTATTACTATTTGAGCATTAACTCCATGAGTTCCTTTTTTTGATTACTCAAAAGTACGGTACACCAAAAAACGAGAATGTGATCTTTTCCAATTTTAACAGTAAATTACGCATTTTTATTCATGACAACATCTTCGTGTGCTTTTAAATTTAAATAAACCTTTTTTGTTTCAGTTACTGCCACACTACCACCACAGCGGCCTTGGATACCCTTGACGAGACCAAATAGGTCTCGACCGACATGTAAGTATTCGATCATCCCATCTTGCGACCTCCGTTATCCGTGTCAATGTTGAATTTTGTATTAAGCAAAAAACGCTTATCAGAAAATGTCTCGAACTTATCACAATTAAATCGTTTTTATCTTTTTTAATAGCTATGGTACTTGTTTAACTATTTTTAAATAACACTTCGGAATAATGTTTAAAGATTATATTATGGTGATTAATTACGTCCTATAGAGATATCCATAAATTATTTTAACGCTTGTAAACTTTGATGTATTGATTACAATCCGAATGTATTGTGTCGTTCAGTTAGTACAATCTTAACGCACACACTTGATTAAATAACCACTACACTATTTACGATCAATAAAATAGAAAACAATTTATATAGCAATAAATAATAGTCTACCGTAAACGAAAGTAATAACTTATTATGCAAGTGTGTTCTTCAGCTGACAATTTTAACGGCGTCGGCGAGGAACACCGGTGGCCGAAAATATGAGCGCATATTTATATTATAAAGTTTAACCTCCTTGACATGTTTCGTCATTAATAACATCATAACATGTCGCGGCGGTGCGTTGGGCGCGCCGCACGGCTCATAAATAACCAACGAGAGCCCGCCCCGCGCTCGTTGCGATAATGTCGCGTGCATCTGCATGCGCGTTGATTGTGGGTGCTGCTAAACGCACCGGGTTTTGTATGTCGTTCTAGTATTTTATGCTAAGTAGGTCATTGACTAACTTATCGAGCTCGCGTAGGGCGTTGAGCTGTCTTTGCCTTGGAATACAAGAGTAGGTATGTTGGATCGGCGCACGAATAATATGATCTATAGCTGGACGTCGTTTGGGTCCATTTTTAAATTTTGATTTTGGTTAGAAAGAAAATATTGTCTTCACTCTGATTTAACTGTAATTATTTTGTGTTACTATAATAACTTTGCAGTGTTGGCTAAAATAAGTTATCACGAGATGACATTTTCACAAGATTAAGCGGTGTCCAATAACCTAATATGAACGCCAAATTGAAAGCTAACCACTTAATCTACAATATCATTTTAAATAATTACTTTACTTTGCAGCGATGTACCTACATTAAAAGACGGATGATTTTTTGTAAAAATAACATTTTAACGATTATTTTTTCTATTTTAGCTATTATATATACTAGCTATTATAAGCTATTATAATACGGTTATATTACAAGTTATTTTCTTTCTTTTACTTCACACTCCTCCATCAGTCCATTGGATACTTAACTTATCTATAAATACAATGAGATCTTAGCACACAGTTAGACACTAATTGCCTCGACAGGAACACATACTCTCTTCGGGACCGTTACTGTTTGAATAATTCGAAAGGGCGTAGCCTTCCCTGCTCCGTCATTACTGAACTCGATCTCTTGGTCGAGTTCTGCCTGTTGTTTTGCCGCGGTTAACTGTCAGATTCCATTTACCAAAGCCTGTGTGTTTTGATTGCACTTGAACAGTAAAGGTACCTATTTTGTATGGAATAAGTAATATGTTGTACTAGAGCATTACATGTAAGTTTATAATTTCCCATGATTATTTGTTTATTACTTGTATTTAAAACAGATTATTCTCAAAACAATATTCGTTAAGATAGTGAAGCATAAGAATAATGTTTTTCTTCACATAATAGTTTAGGTACAAATACACAAACAATAGAATAAATTTACTTGATTATTCGACGATTCTCCAATAGACAGAAGTGAAATTAAATATTATCAAACAATTTAGGTTTCAGAATCGTTTTCAAGACTGAAAGCATATTAAACATTTTTGTTTGTTCGAAGGCACATTAGACAACTTAATATCATTATATCGTCCGAAAGCGCTATAAACAATTATTGCCCACAGAATTGAATACTGCGAAGATGTAACTTCTAATCGATTGTCTGCTCGGATAATGATAATAAATTAAAAACGTAGCAAATAGAAATCGTGACTGGACTAACATCAACTTCAGTTAAAACAATATCGTATATCATAGAAACCAATGCCGCTCTTGAAGTGTCTACTCCTATAACAATATGACGTGCCACCGGCTCATGCACTGAACTTACTCGCTTGCACATTTTACTTAGTTAATTAATATTGCAAGAATATTATTCATTTATTATATAAACGAAAGACGATTGATACCTATAAGTACCAATGTATCTTCTGAATGAAATATTTGCGACTAATAATATAATTATCGCTATAAAATTTCCCGCAAATACAAAATATATAACTTATTTCGAAAATAAGATATTATTTACTTCTGTTATGATTTTTTAATTAGAGACTTAATTAAAATATATCAACAAAAGACATACAATATGCGACAGAAAAACTAACAGACAAACTTTCAATATGTATGAGACAACGACTCGGTGCGTTCAGGGGAAGAATTAAAAGGGGTGTGTCTGTACGTCGAAAAGGTGTTGAGAAGTTATTAATCTTGGATGCAAAAAAATAATGAAAAAGACGGCGTAGTAGGAGTGAATACTATAAATTATTACGGTATTAAAGTTCAGCGCTTTAACGCAATCAAATTAAAAAGCTCATGCCAGCCGATGACGTTACATGACTTGTTTGTAGGTAGTGGCCAGTTTATGAACGTCAGAAGTGACTTGAAAGGCCGTTTACTCTTCTCGCGATACCATGACTTAAACGGCTCCACTCTGATGATTAATGTTACTTAACGTCGTTTGAATTTTGCCTGTATTGTTTGAGTTTTGTTTGTCGGTCATTGCTGTTTTAATGTCGTATCTTTTCAGTTGTTTAGTTTCAAATAATTATGATGGCTGTTTATGATAGAACAATTCTCATATGTTTATTTTCCGCATAATGTTTTCAGTTTATTGGATTTAATTATTAGATCATTTCAAAAGTGATCTACACGATATAGTATTATAATACGTGAAGCGAAAATTTGAGGGTGGACGGAGGTGTGTAAAATAAGTCACACTTTAGAGTTCATATAGAGAAGAGTGTGCGTATAATATTTGTGTATAATAAGTATTACAAATATATTAAATGAGGCACTAAAAGCACAAATAAAACATTCATTGTTTACATTACTGACTATGACTAAAACACGTATAGTCAAACTTCAAAAACACAAATATTATCGTAGACAAGTAATATGCTACCATAGTTTATACTACATACAATAAAGATTATATTCATAGTTACATTTGTCAAAATTATATACGAGCCCGAGGAAACAAAACTTAATATGTTGAACAAACAAATAAATCTTCGTAATTTAACTAACTAACAAATGAACCGCGTCCGAGGAACGGCTAGAATGAATAAATCACAACTTTCAGCAAACTATCTCTTGGCCGGACGCCTGGAGAATTTGCATGTTAATCGCTTTGGTGCAACGCTTTGATGGGGTCTCCACTTTGCGTAATTTGTTTGAAAAACTAATCTTAAGGCGTTAGTTTCATAATATTTCCTACTTATATAAAAAGTTTTTATCGTCTGTTAATTTAAGATAATCTATCGCACTACTAGGTACTGTATATTATTGTCACAAATCTCCCATATGTTGCATACATTTTACTTACATAATATCTCAATATACATATTTCATTAAAATTTCATTGATTGTAACATTTTTTTTACAAATTGCATTTTTCTATTTAATATACTCAAAAGATATTTCGTCCACTATGTACTTACTGAATTCAGCATATTCAACTTTTTTATTTACTTGATCAATGTCATCGTCTTTACTCATAGTATGATTTACGTAATTAATTTTTTTTCGAATCGAGGAGAATTAGTCAAACTAAAAATGATCACTTGCAATTAAGAAGCACATAGCGACCGTTCCGCTCTGTCGATCATTTTATTATTCAAACACTTGCACAGTGTACAGCAATGATGTTATGGATATCCGTAACCGTAACTGAAACTATCGGATATCCGAAGTAAAAATATATCCGAAACCGTAACCGCGTCCGAAATAAAAAAATCGGATAATTTCGGATAGATCGAACACAAAATTAATGGATTGCACGCGGCAGCGCGACACAATAACTGTGCAGGTTTCTTAATTGCAAATAAATGAAATCATTACTTTGTTGTACTTTATTTTGTTTTCACAATTCTTTTAAAATCACATATCCGTAACTGAAACTATCGGATAATCAGAAATAATTTAAAATCCGCAACCGTATCCGAAACCCGTATAATTTATGTCATATGTATCCATATCCAGATCCGAAATTTCATATTCATAACATCCCTAGTGTGTACAGTCGTTCGTCACGTCCAACACTCATTTTTATTTGTTACGTGATAGTTTCGATTTGTTTCAATTTATCTTTTGGTTTCGTCTCTTTTTAATTTGCCGACTTATCCTTTTCAATTTGGATACCATTACATGAAGCCAGTTTTGAATTTAAAGCAGCGTCTGATTCAAAATTGCACTGGAGTACATTGGATTGTAATTTAAATTTATAGCCGCAGTTTACGATTTCACTTTTTTCAGTTCACATTACTGAATTAATCTTTTAAACACCATGCGAAACGAAACGAATAGATGAGCTAGTATTTTATATACTCTTTATAGTCTATATTATGTATTTATGTTATTAAATTATTTATTGTCTTGCCATTTTCTTTGTATGTGAAAAATACTTGATTGAATTATTACTTGAAATTCAACAGTTTTGCAAGAATTTAATGAAATGATCCAACGTATTAGGTACCTAGTCCAATATTATCAGCACCTGTCCATTATCTAGTCAGTTCCTGAATGGCTTCTCTAACCGATTATTATCCATGTACCAAATTGTACCATGTACTAACATAAGAACGGTTTTTAGAATAAGATTTATTGGAAAAATCACGTACGCTGCTAGAAAATCCGAAAATACGGAAATTCCTATCTATATGAAATAACACAAACTGAAACTAAATTAATCGTGATCAGACATTATTGCTTCATTGATAGTATCAATTTTTAAAGTAGTATTGTGTCTTGAGCTGTAAATACTGAAATACCTATTGTCTGGGATTCCGGCACGAAAATCGATGCTATAAACTCACTTGTCTAAATGAATCCATGTGAATTTAGTGCTGGCTTCTGCAAAGTTAAGCTTCTAATAATGGAATGAATGAATTGATATAAAATACGATATAAAAACAATAGAAATGAATACCGCCCTTGGTACCGTTATAGGGTAGAATAGGTCATAAAAAAAACTTCTATAATAGTACGTCATATTTTTTAAGCATTTGAAAAGGCCATATCCTAAGAAGTATACATATCGAGCTTTATTATTGTTGTTGGAGGTATAGAAAGATATATAGGTAAGAGACTTAGCTACAATGATCAAGGATACACGTTCATGAGCTTGGTGAAACGCGGTTCAGCCATCCGTTCGACAAATCGTTCACGGTCAGATGGCACGGGAAGACAGGAAGTGCCCTTCGCGTGGCCATTCGCGGTCGAACAATACACAATGCGAATTAGAGACATTGGCTCCGACCTCACCGCATCCGTGAACCGGCTATCTGTTGTTTGTATGATTACATATTGATTGTCCAATAATAGATTAGTACGCTATTTTTTTTTAATTTACGGTACTGCATATCATAGTGAGAAGTTCATCGGTCGTCGATTAAGACAAAAATATTAAAAGTTATGAATGTCTTCGAATAGTGCTACAAAGTCAACGTTGCTCTCTGATTTAAAACAAAATAAGTAGGTATAGCTTCTGTAACAGTTTAAGAAAATAAAGAAAAAATATTCACCAAAACATACAATCAAAATATGAGATGTATGATAAAATATTCACGTCGTCTACATTACATAACAAGGTACGGGTCGGACGTGACTTCTAGACGATTGTTAAAAATACACAGGACGCAAAGGACAAACAAAAAACTCGCGACTGATTTCGTAGAATATGTTCTATTCTGGAATTGAACTGTGGCGTATGAGTGGAATTGTTATGTTGTTTTTCTATCACTCGTTTTATAAATAGTAGTAGGAACTAGGATTGCTAGCATTACGTCTATTCCGTTGATATGCTTTTGTAAAGGTATTAAATAAATCGTCAGTAGATTTAGTAAAGACAATGAGTCACAGTCATAACAAATATAACGAAGCCAAAATGACTACCGTTGCCACTTTTGCTACAATTAGAATAATATTTATACATATTTATTTTCTTATGTCTAAACCTGAAGGACTGGATAACTTATATACCAATTTGCTTTATAATGAACATTAGTAAAAATTAGTTGAAATTTAGTAAATATATTTTAGAGTTATGCTCACATATCAGGATTGCGCCAGTTACTTTACGGCGGAGAAGCTCTTCCCTTTCATTCAAAAATTTGTGTCTCCTGGATCTTGCTGCACTCAAGATTCCCGAAACAGCGTTGCCTCGAGCTATCAAACGTGTAGTAAGAAATATCTTGCGGCCAAAGAAAGAATACGCAAAGGGGTTCTTTTATGTGTTGGCGTAAAAGGTGAAAGGCGAAAGTTTAATTGCGGCATATGAACAATTCATAGGCCACCGAACCAAAAAATAAGAAAAAGTTATAAGTATGTATTATAAAATGAACAACCTCCAAGAAACACAAAAAAATAAAGAAGCACGCTGCAACACCGTAAAAGCCACCGCACGGATTTTCAGTCGGCTCCTTGCTTCACTCCAATCGAATTTGGCATTCGATAAATAAATCGGCGCCAACGTCTAAACAATAAATTTATAACATACGTAGCGTACACGTACTTACCAAACTGAATATGAGAACTTTACGTAATTCTTTGTGTAGTTGTTGAAAGTAAAAAAAAGCAATAGGTTATTTATAGTATGGACTTTTTGGAAATTGCGAGTTCTTTTTCATTAAAATTTCTGCTATTTGTGTTAACACCAATTCTAACATTTTTATTGATGTTTCTCAAATCGTCACGTAATTCACCAATCAATCACTCCACAAGATCGATAGGCTTTTCGCTCACAATTTGCGGTGGGAAAAACCACGTGAATGTCATCGCCTCTATGGGTAAAACAAACCATACGAGCAGAACTAATGCTCTCATCGGATCGCGCATTACACACCTGAGTTCACAACCATCTGTATCTCCATAAAAAGTGAAGTAGCGGCTCCCCCTGCCGGTTATCGGATGACACGCCCGATTACGCTGGTTCGTATAGTTCGCCTTTTCAACACTTTCCACTGAATCGTGTGACTAATTGCCGTAATTGATAATATCATGGCTTTGGAAGTGCCAACAGTTGTAACGTAAATGATACTTCTATTTACGTTACTACTGTTGGCATTTTCAATAAGAAAACTTTTACCCAAACACTGAATCGGACTAATCGGGCCAGTTCAGTGCTAATGATTTGAAAGCATAAGATTCCCTCCCGAGAAAGTCAGGGTCCTTTAGATGATAAGTTGTAGTGCCACGGACAAGTAGATTTGTCTCCCTTACCACACCTTTCAAACCAGGACAAAGCAGTTCACAAATCACAAAGATAAACTAGCTTGGCCGGTGTTCCATCCGCCTCAGTTAAACACGTGTCGTCCTTGACCTCATATAGTGCAATTCTATTTAAAAGGCCGACAAAATATAGTTACAGTCGATCACTTGGAAGTTATCTTGCTAAAATTGAATTTTCAAGGTCAGTCGGTAGCCGTGCAGATCGGACCTCAATGGAAAAAACTGACAAAGCCTAAAGTTTTTATTCGTCCAGATTTCTACCGCATTCCCTGCTGCGAGGCAAATTCTTAAAATAGAAGAACAGGTCACAGGCCCCATGCGGATTTTGCACTTTTTTCCTTCCTTAATCTATGTACCTACTAAAAACGAGATATCTAAATCTATATTAGTTTACTTTCAGCGCAAACTTTTCCTCCTTTAGGCTTCCCACACTTTGAAACATTATACGGCGCCTACTAATTGTAGGTTAAATTTATTATTTTTAGGTCCGCCATTTGTGTTGATACAAATAAGTGATCTCTAGTAACAGAATTTCATGCGCGTTTCCGTGCCACGGAAGTCATGTTAAACCATCGTTCCTAGTTATCACTGATTTAATAAAACTTGATTTAACAGTTCTTAAAACTATTTGGTAGTATTACGGTTCCGGTCCTACAAGTTTTACCGTTGGTTTAAAAACTTAAACTTATACATTCTTCTAACAATACACATCCGAAAAGCATAGTGTGGGTACATTTCAGGTCTCCTCCATTGAGCATTAAAAACACGCTCAGCAGTAAGTACGCCATCAAAAAAGTGTTTCAACTATTTGTACCTAAAGTGGGACAACCTATTTTTATAATACCAGTGTTAAGGGATTCTGTGCACTGGTTTCAAGGGTGCAGTAAGGACGACAAGATTATTTGATGGAGGAGGGGAATCTCAGGTGTAGCATCTGTGGCCGATATCACGTAATTCTTATTTTATCACAGGCATAGATCACTTACCATCAAGTAGACTGCATTATCGTTTCCTACTTATATCCTGGAATAGAAAAAACGTAATATTCTCCGAATCGCAAACATCGTTTGGTGCAAACTAGGGATGTTATGGATCGGATCTGGATGTGGATATCGATGTGAAAAAAATTATACTGGTTTCGGATACGGGTACGGATATGAAATTATTTCGGATTGTCCGATAATTTCAATTACGGATAGATGATTTTTAAGGAATAGTAAAATGACTATAAAGTACAACGAAGTAATGATTTAATTTATTTGAAATTAAGAAACATTTACCCCTACAGTATCGGATCTACCGAGGGAAAACCAGTAATGTTGTTATATTTGAACTCCACCCTATCCGAAATTATTCGATTTTTTAAAAATCAAATTCGGTTACGGTTTCGGAGCTCTACTAAATCCCTAGTGCAAACGCATCATAAAATGCAATCAACATTCAGTACAGTCGAGAGACTCGAGAGCTTAATTCGCGAACAACACAACGCCTGTCGTACATAGAGCCCACGTAATGGCATCGCCAATAAACACTCGGCCGCGCCCTCCATTATATTCAGATGAGACAAGATAGCACCCGAGTGTTTGTATTTATTTTTCAACGTCCCACTCGCGAGAGTGAGCTGTTCCGATCGGCTATCTCTATGATAATACGTCGACGTTTGTTGTTCAAAGAATAAGTTACGTTTCAGTGTTATGCTATAGTATACGAGACGCAGTGGTTCAACTCCGGCGGCACCACCGCCACACCTTTACAGCCTAATAACGGCTGTGTTAAACGTTGCTGTGTTCAGATTTGAAGGGTAACGTAAGTGACACATACTTTTCCGAGACGTCCCAACTTGGTACTCGTGGGTCGCAAGCAATGCATCTGTGGCCAACTTCATTTATCCGGAGTAGATAACAGATGTTCATTGGCGGCAGTGGCCACTTATCATCAAGTTCTGCATGTTAATTTCTTACTTCACTATAAAATAATATAAATATTTTATAGTAGATTTTCGTTTATCAATAGTATTTTCCATACGTTTAACCAGACACTCTCTTAATATTAGTTTTTTGACTTTTTGCAAGTGGCTTCTGTAAATATTTTATTGATATTGCATTTGGTCCTTTGGCATTGAAATCCATGAACGATCATATCACTTGGCGAACGTCCAAGTGATGCTTAGGTCTAGATAGTTTACTTTATTCTATATTTTTGCTTCTTTGCCAAGCCCGTTTAACCGTTTGCAAAATAATATGTTATTCTACGAAATTGCCGTATTTAATTAATAGATAACCAAGAAACATGATCAACGAAATTATTGTTTTATTAGGTTTAAGATAAATCTCTGCAATGTTACAAAGATATAGTATTATCAGCAAATCAACTAAATTCATGTTATTTTACGTATTTAGTATCAAGTAGATATAACCCGAAAATATTCAGTAAGTATAAATTTTACATGCTTACATGTGCCTATATGAAAAAAATGTACGTACATATGTATGTTTCATTCACGTATCACTCAGCGGCGTGAATGTTATATGTACTTACTTTTAATGTTCCACTTGGGAGAGTAAACTGTTTCCATCATCGTGTGTAAGGACGATAAATCTTTTATTGATATTGCTTTTATTCCTATTGAACTCGTTTTCAGTTGCCACGTGTGTCGCACGTCTTCCCCGCTGGCAAATGTCCAAGTTAAAAGTTAAGGGCGCGTTTGGGGGTCTAATACTAGATAGTCGCAAGATGTGGGTAGTATTTAAAATAATTCTACTGGATTGGACCAAAAATTTTAAAAAGTGATTTGAAAATTAAAAATACGAGAGACAAGAGCCCTACGTAATCGATCACAGGTGGGCTTTTCTAAGCTGAGGATTTTGAAATTATTGCTGAAACGACTTATAGGTTATTCTATATTAAATAAATTAGCTGCATTCGTATCAGTTCCAAGTTCAGAAAATGTCATAATTGCGTTACTCCCTTTGTCAAACTACGAAAATATACGATCATATTGTAAATGTAGCCAAGTCCCAATTTAATTTTAATTAAATTTCCATAAATATTCAAGAAATTATTCAGCCGTCTTCGCATGACGACATACATACGGCCGCATCTTAAAGTTTCATTCTTAACCTTATCGTCGTAACTCCAAAAGAAACAAATGAAAACTACATACGTCCCGTACCCTTCCGTTGTACCTATACATTGAAATGTCAATGAGTGTTGACATGACATGACTCACCGTTGCGGCGCCAATGGAGATCGATTGCGTCGCGGTCGGTCGTTGTGTCGACGATTAAAGTCACATAGTAATTTGAATCCACCGACAGCCCTTCCCTCGGTTCCGATGCTTATTTTTTAACATAGAAATGACTAGTGCTTTGCCTATCGCGGTACCGTGAATTAATATGGGTATGGACTGCTACTAAAATCTTCTCTATAAGTAAGTACATGTAATACAGCTTTGCATATACAAAACGACATACATAAGTAAAAGCAAATTCTGATATTCATGCTCGATTCACTTGTGAACAATGAAGAACACAGCAACACAATATTTCCCCATTAATAATAATCACCATTTTTTTAATAGAAAAATTAAGATGCTTCTGTTTAAAAATGCGGTTTATATTGATTGGTTTGTCGAATCCTCGTTGAAGTAGGTACTACTTAAATAAATTTAAGCCTAGCAAAAGACCTCATTTTATCGATTATGTACGACTCTTGTGTCTTGTGTGGCAGTGACCACTCAACAGCGAATGTACATGGTTCATATACCTACAGGTGACATTTCACGTAGGTATTTCGCTACTGACTTTAATCTGTGTTAGGTGTAAACCAATTTCACGGCGTCAAGAGACGCGTCGACACTCTAGCAATTTCCGTCAGAGAGGTCGTTCCGTGCGAAACGATCCCGAAATCGAATTTCCCATCAATAACACGGACATCAATTGCAATGCAACATCTATTAATACTGCGATCCTCAACATTAATTGCATTTACCAATGCCTCTGATTAATGTGCCGCTCGTGGTTCGTGCGAACACGTTGAACACTTTCCGCATACGTCAGTATATTTCAAAGAGAGTAACTGCCTTTCGGATTGCATTTGATACATACGATGCCGACCAACAAATGGGCCCACTCGCAATATCTCATCCGGGCCCAGTTATTCAACCACCGATGGATCGCGTTATCTTTATATTAATACGTGAATCGAAAAATTGCGGTACCATTTTTCAAATATTCCGGGCACAGAGGAGTATGAGAATAGGCATACGGGAAATATCATGCGGAGAAAGCTTTTTAATAGATAATATTTATGTACAATTTTGTTACAAAATATGTAATAAATTGAACAAAATAAAACAATAAATTGACAATTATAAAAGATATCGTCAACTCAAATATGTCAGATGTCATTGTTATAAAATGCGTTATTTCTTTTAATGCATTTTAACAACTTAAACCTCCTTTTCCATATAATGAATGTTTTTCTTATGTACAGATTAAAATTTATACGAGTTATTTTATATTTGGATGTTTAAATTTAGTTTTTGTATGGTTTCAATTATGGTCGAATTTCGACCATTGTAACTGGTCCACTAGTTTTGAATAATCGCCCTCTTGCAGTTCGGTTGGGTGGTTTGTTTTTTTTTTTTGTTTTTTCAATTTCCTCTCGAACAAAACCTTTGTGTAATTGCAGAGACGGTTGCAAAAAGACATCTCCAGAAAAGGAGATGCCTCATTAATCCTTGCTCTTTTTGTTCTTGTTGCGTTTATTCGGAAATGAGAATTTTAATTGTTCAAATATGAAAGTGTGCATTTTAAAACTTTGCACTCTGTTACGAAACGATATCGTTTTGGGCATTGTGCTTGTCGCTATTAGCGAGCGTATACTTTGTAATAGAGACTAATTAAAGTGACGTTTTAAAGTTTCTAACTTGGAGATACTTGGAAAAATAAGTGAATTATTGATAGCTGCCAGTTTGCCATAGCCGCTTATTATGGAAATGCAAAGTAATTGGTCCAATTTCTTGAAACTCAAGCCTTCTAACAAATGTTGCGGCTCCCATGAAGTCGGCGTCATGTGGCTTCTATAGTCCCATGGCAATTGTGTATCGATTGGCTCGTTCCTCTACAATTACGAGTTTTCATATGCAAATTACTTCGCGGAGTTCCATTGAAGTTCCGATGAATATATTATTACGCTGAATTATTTTTAAGTTGATATCTTGTTTTGTACCGTCGACCTTCCAGTAACATTGTTTTTTGTTAGCTAAAAATATCGTTGATCGCGACAAAAACGTAGTTCTGTCCAAGTGGAATTATTATTTTACGTGCCCAACGTCTCAATTAGCTGTCGGTGAAATAGCGTGTTACGTTTTCGTTGGCGTTGGTTAAAAGCAGTGATAGCCTAACGGTTGAAACTCGGACTCTCAATCGAGGTTCAAATCCCAGGCACGCACCTCTGACTATTAGGAATTAGAAATGAATTAATTATCACTTACTGCGATTTCTAAAAAAAAAAAACAGTTTATGAAGGTGTACGAAATCTACCAATGAATTAATTATCACTTACTGCGATTTCTAAAAAAAAAAACAGTTTATGAAGGTGTATGAAATCTACCAATTCGCACTTGGCCAGCGCGGTGGACTATGGCCTTAAAGCCCTCTCACTCTGAGAGGAGACCCGTGCCCAGCAGTGGGACGGTAATGGGTTGACGGCGGTTTTCGTTGGTTCGAAGGTGAAATAAATTCAGTGGCACTCGACAACAGACGCCTTTGTTCATCCATGCT
>DWNY01000105.1:0-21092 GCA_018250635.1 Telegonus apastus | reverse complement strand
ACGCCACTTTAAAGTTATATCGTTCATTGAGACGTGACTTGTCAGAAACGCAGGGAACGCGCGTCAGGACTATAATAGCACAAACGAAGCGCCACTTACGCAAATAGCTGGTGGTCCGTCCTCCCCGTTTTGTAGTATGCTGCGCACGCGCACGCCCTCTAGAATACTCACTCATGAAGGTGGCGCTGATGTAGCATTTTATAGGACAATTGATTGTTATTTCAATATGAGGATTTGTATATTAATAGTTAATTTGAATGCGCTCGCAACGTGTTTAAATATACAGTATATAATAATGAACGTGTGTTAAGAATCCGAGAAATGTAAACATACCTTTTATTCGTTGTATGTTATAGATGTCTAAAACTCGGATTAGATGTAGTTTCGTAAACTAAATGTTCTCTATGTGTAATGTCGTGAGATGAATAATTTTAAGAGTTTGTATTTTGTAAATGATTTGTTTTAGAATCGTTATTGTATAATGAGTAAACAGTTTGTCTTCTACTCTTAAATGTGGTAGCGATAATTTGTTTTAAATTGTAGGTCTTGTATGGTGGTAACTGAATAAAATTAATGATCAATAAGAAAACTATTAATAAAATATCTATTTGATTGATCCTTTTGGTAGAAACGTCGACACACCTGTTCGGGTGTTGTGACTTGTATTATAATTTGTACTAATTAATTGATTGCGTGGTAACAAACATTAGGGTAAGTTAGAACAGAAGCAATAATCAAAATATTAGTAATAATTGTAAAAGTAACGTAATTCGCACAAAGACGCGATTATTAGTATGAACGTAAAATTAAGTATGTATAATTCGTATCATTTGGCTGTACGATAAGAAAATCGAATTAATATAACTATGAAGTTAAATTAATTATGCGAACTGAGTTTAAAATTAAGGGCCAATTCAACTAATATTTCATAGTTATAATTAGTACATGTTCACTATTTAAATACGTTTATGGAAACTGAAATCAAATTAGGGAATAGTCATTAAATCTATAATTTTAATCACTCGTAACAAAAACAGATTTTTTTAAAATATAATAACTCTAAAATACTGTTTTTACGAATATATTATATTTTTCATAGTTTCAGTAGATTTCATAGTTTTCTATCGGAATAAAAAAAATAGGCATATAACTGATTAAACGTTGCTACTTATTAATTAATTTTTGTACCATTCCTGCAAAATTTAAAAATTACAAATTTATTTATGACAAGTATGTCCCAGGAATTTCTGTGAAATATTGCTAAAGATTTATAAAATACGATACTCATATTGGGATTGTTAGCTTAAGCTAAGCTATGTGCCTAAAGTTGCGAAAGCATATCTAGCCTTAAATTTTTATATTATTTACACAAATTTAGCGTGAAGTGGGTATTAATTGTATAGGTTAGTACAAAATAGATCAAAAATTAACCACACAAATGTTTGGTCAAGTCAAATTAACCAACTTGACGTAGCATAATAATATAGTTACGTATCTAAGTAGAAACAGGATTCTAAACGTCTCGAAAGCAATTAAAATATAATGCCTTTTATGTATGTACCTGTATTTTTTAAAGTATTATATAATTATTCATATCGCAGGCCCATTTAGGTCTATTATATTTAGCATGTTTTAGTGAAATAATTGGAACAATGAGCATTTTAAAATAAGCTAATGTAAACTGTAAACAATGCCTTATATATCAATTAGCGTTATGAACATTTTTATCTTATCGTGTGATGTTTGTACCATGCACGTAATTTTTTATATCGTTGTGAGTATACAACTATGCCCGTTAGATTTTTCTTAACAAGACAACCGAAAATAATAAATAAAGTGATTTTCTTAAACAATAAGTGATAGTTAATTAAAGTGAAAAGAGGCATTTATAATAAATACATGGCTACCTCTCGAAGTAATTCATTAGGTTATATGGTGAGGATTAAGCGAAGTCGACACTGACTTAGTTTATTGACTTGCCCTAAAGTTTGTTACCGATAATAAAACGCAAGTCCAAAATATTACCAATCGAAAGAGATGTATTGGCGCTATCTAATAAGCAATTCTAATGTTAAGAATTTGAAATATATGATGCCTTGATAGTGCACCTGGCCGTTGAGCGTATTTCAACGTGATCGGTTTAAGGATACTTTCGGATGCTATTTCAAAAGTGTAGTATTTTCGTTTTTACTTATTGCCTCGTTGACAAGCCTTAAATACTCATGAATACTTATATATCTGCCGCGTATTCATAAGACCATTATGATCAAAATAAACAGCTTTTTTGATTGATACTCGTTATCTACCTAATGTCAATTGAAATACAGATTAAACAACGAAACTGATTAATTGATTAGAGCTTCTTCTTCTTAAGGTGCCTCCCCGATTAGCGAAGGTTGGCTGTTAATTTCGCATACTTCTCTCAGACTCATGATCGTCTATACGGACAGTTGCTCTCTGATTCCAATACAAGTTCTGAATGATTCTAATATCCCTGCTGTCTAATCCAACGTCGACCAAGAGTGATATAAGTCGATCGTGCAGAACTCTATCGAATGCCTTCTAAAATAGAGCCTCTCTTGTAACTACTCCCGATCTGAATCCAAATTGGCTGTCGGATAGTTGTTCATGGCACTTTGTTTTAATACTATCATGTATGATGCTAAGAAATAGTTTCTACATTTCTTAGCATTTGTCTTTTTCGGGAGCGTAACAAATATTGACAGCAGCCTGCCATTAGGCAACTCTCCTGTTTCATACACAAGATTTATTAACTCTTCAATGTGCATCCCATCGAGACTTTAGTCGACTCGAGAGTATAGCTCTCCTTAAAGCATTCCACACCTGCTTTAATATAGAATGCCCTTCTACGGTATTAATCGGTTTTAATATTATTATTGATTAGAGCTAAAATCATCAATCAATCATCATTATCGATTCTTAAATTTCACGAACCAATCCCGATCCAATGTACGTCAATCTGGTTTTTAGGAAAAACCAAATTTCTTTATAATAATGTCAATATATTGTTAACGGGATCAGAAAGAGAAGTATTTACTGACGTTTAATTTTTTTATAAAACTGGCATCTTTAGACTATAATGAAA
Organism: Telegonus apastus; assembly: GCA_018250635.1. Classification (NCBI taxonomy): domain Eukaryota; kingdom Metazoa; phylum Arthropoda; class Insecta; order Lepidoptera; family Hesperiidae; genus Telegonus; species Telegonus apastus. The sequence goes on along the minus strand of DWNY01000105.1, from coordinate 17,986 downwards.
ATAATAGCTTATTCGTGGAATTATCGGTTTTGCAAGTTGCTTGTTAAATAGATTCGCACCTAAACACGCAATTTCGTTGCGAAAAGTATACACAGAGTAGTTTGCAAACTTGTCAATATTGTGACCAAAACTGATGAAGTCATAATCCCATACCCAGTATAATAATTCATGGCATACAGATAAAATAAAATGCGCAATGAACTACACCGGGGTAAATAGACTGTTCGATTTAATCATTCAAAAATCAATCCATATATAATGAAAAAACACATTTTTAACATCTAGTGCAGTGTGTCAATTATTTTTTTCTTGCGAGTCGTTCAGTATTCACGTATTTATATAGTTAGAAATGGTGGTTTATCGAACAATTAGTCAAAGATTTCTATATTTATTATAATGATCACTAATTGATAAACAGTAATTATTGATATGCGACTTATATTATATAAATTCCTATACAATCGAAAACCCCTAGTGTGGCAACACATCGTACCTCTTGCATCTGCATTGTATTTTGTATCAAGGGAGGAAAGCAAATGTTTAAAGCAGCTATTAAAATGCATTATAAGTATAGATTAATTCATCTCATTGATGAAAAAGGAAGACATTCCCACAGTCTATACTTTATTGGAGCATGACTCGTAAATAATTATTTCAATGACTCCTAACGCCATAATTATTGATATACCGCTAGTGAAAACCAAGGAATATAGATATAAACTGGAATTGTTAAATGGGCGGATAGCAATGACTAACAGTATGCGGAGTTCAGCATACTTAACGTCTTAATACTTGTCGGATATTATGACAAGTCGGTGTTGTTTTGTGCGTAGTAAAAATTATGTAAAACTTTTTGAATATGCCTTACTTATATTGCAACCACCATCCATCCATCACCACCATCGCTCACTATAGGCGGGCCGTACCGCAAACGCAAACAACACTATTCATATACGATGTGATGCACTGCGACTTGCCGCGACTATAGTAAGCGCCAGGCTTTAGTGTGCAAAATGATAGCAGAACACAGGATATATCTAATGAAGGTATTTCTTACCATAGTTAAGTGTATTTTTATATTTATTTGAGATTTTTTTCATTAATAGTCAACTATCAAAAGTTACTCAGTTACTTTGAGATATGGTTCATTTTAAATTATAAAGCGGTTGCCATGGTTGCGCTAATCATCAATTTTTTTCAAAATTTCTCTGCTACTCGAATACGTAATATCAAATTAATTGTCCATTCAAAAATCTATGTTACACTTACCTGACTTACCAACATTATCCGCGTTAGACACCTTATCAGCAGATTATAGACGTCATTCCATGCACTGCCACCACGCTGCTACTATGTTGTTATGGCAATTTGTCTATAGTATTACAACTTAACAAAGATTTACCTCGCTAGATGCGCTCCAACCGAAATGTAAATATTTACTGATATTTGATTTCTTTATCAATATCATAGTAATTGATTCTTTTGTAATATATATATTTTTTTATTTATTATTTCCATGTAAGTATAGAGCGCAAGACCACAATCTCATCTATCTGTCAATGGGGGCGGATCTAAGGATTTAAAACTTTTCATATGTTTATAAACGAGGCAAATATCATTTTATGTATGTTTAATATTATTTAAAGTCTAGTCTCTATCGTTAAATGGGTACTATAATTAGAACTTGAATTTGTTTTAATTTATAGGTACTAATAGCATTCGAAAGGATCCACATTAGCACCTCGGCTTATGTGAACCGCAAAAAAATTGAGAGATGTGAACTACAAAGCATGATTTACTTGTAACCAATTTGTCATGAACGAAAAACTAAGAAGGCGATTTCACTGTAGCCGAGGAGCGCGATTGTCCTTTGAACACCAAATTGTGTGCAGTTTGATATATTACGCAGCTTTAATGCCTAAAAAGTGTAAGAGGTCAAATAAAGCAATAACAGTGAACAGAAAATTGATTATTATATGAATTATGTTTTAATGACTTGTAAATATTATTTTTAGAGTTAATAAAAATAATGTAATGAATGTGCCTCGTTTTTTTTCCGTCATTTTCTATTATCTTAAAGTGTAGTCCGGGCTCAGGGCTACGCAGGTAAATAACGAAATAGGCTAAATATTTTCGCCATTTCGCATGAAAATCGATTTTCTATTTTAATATTCTACACAATTACCTTACACATATAAATTGCAGCATATTATTTTAAAAAGGTATTACAATTCAGTCAAAAATAAGATTTCGGAGATCCACTACAGAGTAACTTTATTTAGTGTTATATAGATGCGGCATAAATATAGACATTGACTAGAAGTAAACAAGTAAGTACGTTACATAAAAACAATAGTTATAAAAGTAACCCTCTCCTATGTACTCGAGCAATATTTCATCCACCTATGCGACAATAATATGTTTATATTCAATTTGCTTACTCATTTGTAATATGTTGAGTAATTGATATAATAATTTCTCCAGATGTTATTTTTATTTGTTTGAAAAAATACGTTCTTGCTCGTTCCAGGTGGACAAAATATGACAGATTTTGCATTTGTAATAGAATCCAAGTGTTCGATTTTACAATAATTACAGCAGCTTATAATCATGTTTTTAAGGAAAGGGTTTAAAAGTATACGTACAATTAATAACTGTCGGAAATTATGAAACGATTCAATTAGAACATTAAATTAAAATCATATTTTAATACATTTTTGATAGGATAGGGCCAGAGATTGATAGTCCTACGAGTAAATAGATATTGATCGTAAAATTATCATAATTATTGTAACAGGATAATTTGTTAGAGTGTGCAGAGAAATTATGTAAATATTCAAGTGGGTGCGTAATTGAGCATTTAATTTACAGAGATGATATAACAATACATTTAGTGGACACGTTTAGTGGACTTCCATTAAATATCCACGTAATGCCGAATTGAGAGACCATTGAAACAACTGACCCCGGGAGCCAGTTTATGATCAAAGACTTATGAGATTCTTTTTCACCGACCTATTTATATAGGAGGCAAATTGATACACCGTTCTGGACAGCTCGTAATCAGGACCACTGATTCTATTCTTGCAATTTTATTGAAATTGAATCAAAATATTCATTCATCTGTACTATGTTCTTATGTAAATAAGTACGTAAATATAAAAAAATAAACAGTTTTGTAAATACATCAAAGTCTAGTCTTTTCAAGTAGGTGTGTGGTTGCCGCAGTGATGGCTAACTTCAAGAGTTGGATTTAATCATCTGTATTAATCTAAATTTATATGTTTATATGTAAAAATATGTACTCATTCATATATTGAAACCGTAAATTAAGTGCTCAAGTACCTAGATAATAAACTCGAAACGGACAGACACATAATTTAAATACACTTACAACTACGACAAAGATATAATAATTATGACTAAAATTTCATTAAAACATCTATTCTGAAATTAATTGATAACAGGAATAATTTAATATTTTTCAAGAATTTATTTGATTAATCATCGACAACACCGGCGTCGTCGGCGCCGGCTCCGTCTGCGGCATCGTCTCCGTGGTCTGCGTCGGCAGCAGCGTCTCCTTCGCCTACGGCACCTCAGGCCTCGAGCCAGGTTCGCCACGTAGCGATCTCCCTGTCTACCCAAAAACCCCAAAGCTGCACTTCGTTTCAAAATTTCCTCGGTTTTGTTAGTCAGAGCACCAAGTTTCCAGACGTTCCCAAATTTCTGTCGGAGGTGCTTCGTGATATCGCTTGCTGACACGCCATTGTCGTTCACTACTTTGTAAAAAGTATTTATTATGAGTTTAGCGGTGTTTTGATCCTGCTCCAGAAAGTGAGATTCGCTGCGGGACATTATAATATTCTTTTTTATCCCTCTTTATCATTTCAACGATAAAAATTTTAATTAAATTCAAATTCATAAAGCATATTTAAATTTAGCTTCGTCCAAAGCTATCTGTCATTGACTGTTCTATTTTTTATTAATGTCTATTTTTTATGGTGGGTGGTATAGGTAAAATATTATCTCGTAATTCATGACTCTTGGGCATTTGTATGGATGTATTAAAAATTTTAATTAATTGATTTCGAACTAATTTAATAAATTATATATTGAAATATTGGAAGTCGCTCGTTCCGGCATGCCCAATTTAGGTTAATTGGCAACAATAATAATTAAATGCCCTTGAAAGTTTGGAATTCATATTTCAAAGTTGATGTTTAAACATGTCAAAGTTTATTTGTCATGCCAACAAAATTGTTTTAATCAAGTTTTAGGTAAATTAAAATTTATCTGCATATAAAATGACCTTAAAAATGATTACAAGTACTCCAAAATTTAGACCTCCACAAAATCAGCCGGGGCGAATGATTATAAATTTTTTGAAAGCAAACAAAGATGGCGCGACTGTGATGGAGATATTGCGATATCTGCGCACTGCCCACGGGAAGGAGGACTCTGAAGAACTAAACCGAATGGTGGAGTCGTTTCTGGAAAATGCGACTGCTCTCGGATTCCTGGAGCGCGAGGGTTCCCAGTATACAAATAGGACAGGCCGCGAGGTTGGTTGTCGAAGAAGACGTCGCCGCCGACGTAGTTGCCGGCGTCGTCGTCGCCGGAGTTGCAGAAGACGGAGACGCAGGCGCCGCCGCTGCTGAAGTCGGCATAAAAGAAAGAGCCGACGGTGACTACCTGCTTTACCTCATCCAAAAATATTTGGATGCGAAATTGTTCTATGCGTTCGTTTATTTTTATCCTTCTTGATACTTTAAAACGGATCGCAGCTTAATCTGGTTGAATTAAATTTTTATTTTTGTGTTTCGACCTTTGATTTTATAATTCTACACATATTGTATAATCATAGCATTTAAAGATGTTTACTTTTAAATGTATAGTGGATTTCATGCGTTCTCTTGCAGGTAGTCATTTCAATACAATAATTACAATATGAATAAATAACACGTATACAGAGATGATAAAGTATCTACGTTATATGAAACACACAGGCTCAATTGGGCGTAGCGTAGGTTATAACCTACGCTACGATGTCTATAGACAAAATATGTATAAAATATGTATTTACCACCATATATTTTACCTTCGTTAAAATTAATCAGGTGCACGGAGAGGGTTTCCGCTCAGAACGTCCGCTGTAGTAGGTAGTTAGTAGTAGTAGTATTTTTTCTTGGCTCACTGTTGTTAAATTTTTGAGGGTGTTATTGTATTATTAATTGATTTTATTCCAACTTATTATTTCCCAAAAAACCTCGATAACAAAGTAAGACTGATCTGCCGCGAGTGCCCGCACCGTACGCCCGTTAGATGAATTTATTTTTATTACCTATTTCATGATAAATAGTAAATAACTGCCAAGGAATTTAAGTAAGAACTTATTTAACAGCAAAACATAAACACAATCTTGCTAAAAATTATACAATTGTTTAATGAAACCGTGACTTTACAGTGTCTGTATTTTATTTTTCGACTTTTTATTTCTAATTCTTAAACTATTCTACTAAAGCAATTTTTTGCGATGTCATAATTGGGCCTGTGTGTTTATAATTATCAAGAAACTTAAGATAAATTACATCGACTTACATATAATAACGTTAAATAGATTACTACTATCGGTTACAACAACACTTATTAAATACCAGTTTGTTAAATAAGATTAAAGGTAGTCATAAAATATCGGAATAAATGGTAAAAAACGTAACAAAAAAAACATCGTAACAGTTAAGTAAATAGAAGTTGTTATAATAACTTAAAACTTAAATAAGCTTAAGTAATTGTGAGAGTAGGTAAAATATTGTAAATAACAAATATGTAGACATAACTAACAAATATGTAACATATATGTATTGGTGATTAATGAATAAATAAATTTCCAAAGAAGTATAAGTAAATAGAAGGTATAGTGTATTACACATATGACCCGTCTACGTATAGTGGATAGTATAAATAATATTTAGTAGATAAAATATCATATAACTGTTATAAGTAATACGGTGTAAGAATAGGTATTATTTATTTTAGGTACAGGCTCCAAAGGTAATAAAGTATATAGATAGAAAAAGTATTAAATGGGATAGTTGTTATCTTAAATATTAATGATTACAATTATGACTGTAATCATATTAAGTGCAATGCCTCAATTATATATTTGGACGTAACCAAGATGTTAGCTAGAGGCAAAAGGAGCTCCAGGGAGAGTTGGTCATACTTTGCAGCGTAATAGAATACCCATGTTTAGTTTAGCCCCATAGTAATCATGATTTTATAATATTCTAGATATACATCATTTAAAGTTCTTTGATTAGGTACTACAATAGTTTTTTTAACAATGGGCTTTTGACCTTAGGTAACTCCCCTATTGGCTACGTCCAATAAACATAGCAAAGGCTATATCATTTTGAAATGTAAAACGTTATCTCAACATTAACGTATCAGTAACAATATTTTCAAATAATATAAAAAGCAAATTGCCTTTTAAAGGCTTATTTTGATAGCGTTAATCGTTTTATCAAGTTTGAATAAATCTTACGTTGATATGTTTTAGTATAAATGCATTTTAAATACAATTAATTGTGTTAAAATGAACATAAATGGCTTTTAGCAACCTAAAAATAATTGTCGATATTTTCGATTGGTCTCAGCAACCCTCGAAATTATATATAGGTACCTTAATCGATGAGAATCGTTGGAAAGCCTCTCTGGAAGTAATCGGGTGTAATCCCTTCAATTACAATAGGTACCTAAATTTGTGACATAAATCCATAGGCCATTCAAACTTAGATCTTATATGATCTGACAATGTGTTGTAAAATCTGATAATACTAGAAACAGACTGTAATTAACAGCGGGGACTGTAGCAGTCCTGTCATATCCATGCTGTGAAATTCTATTTAAAGGCATGTCAATGTATTATGCCAATTTCCTAGAATAGGGCAGTCTCACTAGACTTCGTGTCCAAGAGTTGTAACGTATGCCCTGTTATGTCCATGGTTGTACTCAACATTTTAAGTCCTTACATGTCATTCAAGTTACGTGTCATTTATTTAATATACGTATGTAGTGTAACAATTTGTTGGAATAATATTTTTTCTCTTCTTGTTGTGTCTTATTTCGTGAGTGTAATTAGGTAATGATTAATATGTGTAAACGAATGAATCACCAATTAATGATGGTTACCTGCAGAAAAAACAAGTAAGTGTGATTTAAACCCTAAGTATACAGGTGTCCCGTAAGTAGTGGACCACCTTGTAACCACTTTTCTTTTAATCCAAACTCATGGTTTTGAGAAATTAGCATTTTTGTAGAATTTCTAAAAATGCTCACCCTGCGTTACTTTTTTACTTATGATCATCACAATTCGTAAGTTTTTTCAAGTTTGCTTTATGTATTAAATTGTTGAGTTGACGTGCTTTCTGGAACATGTTATAGTTGTCCCTAATTGTAATACAATAATTTTTTATTTAGTCGCAAAGGTAAAGTTTCTCTCAAACAAATCCCATGTAAAAAAATGTATGGACACCGAAGTGCCCAATATCGAATATAGTGCCAACAAGTTCCTAATTTTATAAGGTTTCCAAATTGGTATAAAACATTTAATTTACGATTACACAAAAACTATAACATATTTCTGAAAGCACATCAATTCAAGAATTTTATACAAAAACAAACTCTAAAAAACTTACAATTAATGATGATCATATGTATCATGAGTAATGGAGGGTGTGCATTTTGAGATATTTTACAAAAATGCAAATATCACGAAAACCAAGAAGTTTGGAAAACAAGAAGTAAATATTATGATAGGCGTTTATGTGACCTACACGTGGGTGCAAAGAGGGCCACTACTTCCGGGACAACCTATATAATGTATGAAAATGACGCGATTTTTAATAAATGCAATTTCAATGTGTCTGTGTGCATGAAAAAAGACGATTCCGAATTTTTGCTTTTTCTCTTTCATATCCCGAATTTAATTATTTACCTAGACATATGAGATACCTTTGGAATTTTTGTTATATGTTACTGTGATTACAAAATAATATAAATATAATGTGCATATGTAAAATGCAGGAAAATTTCGTGTATCTGTCTATCTACTTTGTCAATCTATTAACTATACTAATTTTTTACATGGGTATTAAAATGGTTTGTACATTAGTGAAGTTCGCGAGTGATAAGTAAATAAAGTTAAAGTCTGAAACAAATTTTAGATTATTCGGTAAAGCGAATGTGTGTATTTAAGGACCATTTCACCATTATATTTTTTGACAGCAGCCTAAAGATATTTTAATTTTTTTATTTCGTGTTTTCCTTCTTGTCCTGAATTTGGAGAGACTAAAAAATCTGCGTTGAATGGTGATTATCTTACAATGGTTTATCTCTACATTTTATTTATTGCACTTTATACCGAATCAAACCAAACTGTGCAGACATTAAATTTATCATGAATTGAAAAAAAACTGTAGAAGACAAGATGTATCTGACGTGAACATGAAGAGATAAGACGAATATGCGTTGAATGAAAGGTTTAAGCTCCCAACATCCTCTTGACCACGTATCCGGGTACGGCGTACACCAGGAGTAGAATCATGAGGGCAACCATGATTATCACGGTGGCTTTTATGATGGTCCACTTGTAGTTATGCCATAAGATGTAACGCAGCGATTTCAAGGGATTTAAAAACCACATGAATGACGCATCCGGTCGCCTGTAAACAGAAATAACTCATTTATATTTGATAATAACAAGCTCACATCAAATAAGTGAAATCGATTTTCTAAACTGTTTATTAACAATTAGCTGTTCAGGCGAACATTGTTCTGCCATTTATATTAAGAAGTTGCCCATAAGTCACTGATTACAATACCGCCATCTAGTCCACTAAGGAAGAATTATTCGCGTACGTACGTAATTCGACGTGAGAAAAGTTTCTTCTGATTTAAAATTGTAATAACTTTTGATAAAGTGGAACGATTTTGATAGAATAAAGCCTAAATATTAAATATTAAGCCTAAATGTTAAGATTCGTTCTATGAATATATTATTATTATGAAGATGTTTTGACGGCAAGTAATTTTAAACACATAGACATCGAGCGCGAGTTACATTATTATTATATATACAAATAATTTGCCTGTTCATTTGATTATATCCGGTGAATGATCTTGGAAAACTATAGATCTTACTTGGACAGGACTGTTAATTGCAGTTTATAGGAACAGTGACATGATATTTATTTTTAAGCATCGTTCAACAATGATATTGCGTATAAAACTACGATTTCATTAATTTAAGATATACAATTAAAATTTTAGAGGCCATTTATTGCTTATAATTTACGTATTACTACTGAAACGTCCGTTCGTACGTTACGTTCGTTCGTTACGTACTACTACGAAAATCTAACAGTATTCGTTTAGTGTAACAGCGATGAAAATGATTTTTTTATCAATGACTTACGTCGGTTTATCCAAGGGATCCGGTTCGTTTCGCCCTAAACCAGCAGGAACTTTATCGGCTTCTTCGCGTGTCAGAAGGTGTATTTCCGCCTCAACTTTCCCCGTAAGTTCCATCTCGTCAGTGTCTCGCTTTATGCAGAATGGCCACCAGCCTTTGATGCGCTTCTGTTTGAATAAATTTACCATTGGCACCGTGCCGTCATTTCGGAGCATCTCCAGGGTGCACAATTTAGACGTCTTTGCCCCACGAGGGAATCGATTTAGGTCCAACGTGACAGCTCCTTTAAAGTAAATAATTGATTATAGGTACGAAAAGTGCGTGTGGTCAATGGATTTATATAGGCTGCAATACCCACCCAAGCGAATATTCACGAAATATTTAATTAAGATGGATTTTATACTCTGTTATATGTATGTGTTTGTGTGCACGACACAACACACTGGCTTAATGTGCGTGGATGGATGTCAAAGGTTTTCAGAATCTATTGTTATTTTAAGTATTCATTGTTATTGTAATATTTTAAGTATTTAAAAACGTATTAATTAAGACATGCTTATTATTATGATGACTTGAGACAGATAATACTGCGGAACCGTTACATTTTAATACGTAACGGGTACACACAATATGGTGTTTTAATTTGTTGTTACCGATATTTCGACCCACTTACACAGTTCATGGCCGGGGAGGATAGGTAAATAAAAAAAAGTATATGCTTACCAAGGAAATCATCAGCGGAGAAATGGTCAGCGTCCCACACTTGCAATTCGAGACGCGCTGGAATTTTCGACTCGCTTTCGTCCCAGGAGAACATTGACTCTTTACGAGTGATTACTATGCGTTCTTCGGCTTCTAAGTAATCAAAGGGGAATACGAAACGCCAGTTGAAGTTGCCTTCGCCGGTCAACGAACGGTAGTGTATGTCAGTGGATTGACAATCTTCGGGACCTTTCAGCCACCTAATAGTAAAATAAAGATTTAAATAAAAATATATGCCTGAGATTTAACATAAGTGCATGTTTCTAAGCTCACGTGCATGATATTTACATGTAAAGAAATGTTTTATAGTTTTTGCCAAAAGTCATATCTAGTAGTCTGTTGCAAAATTACGGTTAGACTGTGATAATATTGTACTTAATAATTAATTATTGTTACAAATATAACATAAACTACTTACCCCTTTACATAAATATCAGACATCTTTTCCCCGGTGAAGAAAGCGTCATCTTCCAACACGACATCATCTGTGTTCCAGATTATAACTCTCATTTCATAAGATTTCGGCTTCCGGGGCGATATATCGAGGGGAGGCCCTGGCAGAGGCATGTCCATCGGGAACATATCCACCCACATTTCCAAGCGTCCTTGCTCGATTCCTGCATAACGTAAGTAAATTTGTTCATATTACGTAAAAAATGAGAAAGTTATTATTACGTCGGATTAGAAACGTCATAAGATGATCTCCATAGTATTTTAAGCCATGAACTTAAATCTGAAGTGACTGATTTACGATGATGTGTTGCTCGGGACCTTTTTTATTTAACCGAATGATAAAGCAGACAGTCCACCCGATAGAACGGAGTCATCCAGTCGCAGACGCCTATGGACAATTGCAACACCAGAGTAGTTGCAAATATTTTGCCGGATTAGTAGGAGAGCTTTTGAACTGAACTGGTAAGAAGCAGATTACTTAGTTAAATAAAAAATATATAGATAGGTATATTTTAAATCCATAAAAGGTCTTTACCTTTTATGGATTTAAATTAAAGTGAAGAATATCCTTTGTATTCTTAAGGATGTCTGTCAACACTAATGTAGTTTTTAAAATGTGGTATAACAGTGTGGGTTTCGGATAAATTATATTATATGTACCTGGTTTGTTTGGATTGAACAGTGGTCGTGTCTCTACATGCTCTGTTACGAGGCGAGTACCGATACGTGGCACCTCTTGCCAACGGTGCAACACATGAAGTGCCATTTGCTCCTCAATAGTGTCGGGGTCACAGAACAGTTCAATATCATCGATGGGAATGTTGAAGATAGTGCGCCCGACTTTAATACGGCTGTGTTCGTATATGGGCGGATCCAACCGGCCTTCCTTGCAAAGTTTCGCCAGTATTTGTGTCGGCTTCGTTGAGTCACGCCAGCGGTTTTATCTTTGTCTGCCTGGTTAGTAAAATGGTAAGGGTGTTAGTAAGACAGCCTGTCAAATTAAAGCTATAATACAGATTTATATACTTACTCTTCATATCGCAAAGGCAAGCCACAAGTGGCCCTGTGGCGACTGTAAAAGCGATTTTCCAGATCAATTTTTGTTTCTCCAACTAAATCATCTGTGCCTACTAAGTCCCAGTCAACAACTTGAATTGTGAGCATAGAGTCTTGAGGAAAGGTGGCTTCTATTTCAAAGCACTTTCCAAAAACAGGATTTAATTGTTTAGAAACGTAATTATCCTTGTCACAAATTCTCTTTGATCCCAGTTGTAGTACCAAATAGGGGTCAGCTTTGCCATTCAAGTCCATGGGATGAAGGTCAGTAGCTTTCACAATGTACACTCTGACCAAGACGTGAATTGGTTCACTATTGGGAACCCCTTGGAAAAACCCATAACTTGGATCAAAACCCATAATGGTATAATCGTCGATGTCCTTGGATAAAGGCCATTTATAGACTTTTATCGCGCCCTAAAATAGGTAAGATAAAAATAACTACATGAATAAACTAGTTATTCTAATCAATTCAATTTTTCAATTATAATATGATTTATATATGTATATATATTTTAAATTTCATATTCATATTCACCTTTTCGATGAAATGAAAACAATTAGGTATATATTTTTTTAAGTATTAATTACCTTAAAGACTCCAACGACTCTATTTTCATCATCGGCATCGTCGCCTGTTTTCTTTCCTCTGTAAAGCGGGAATGGTTGTAACCATTCTTTAAACTCGTCGTAATCTGGCGCAGCTTCTAGCTCGTGTGGATATATCTAAAAATAAATTATACTGTTTTTGTTCATCTGTTATCTTAAACGGAAAAAATAATTCAAGTATCTACGATATTTACTTTTGCTTGTGCTGATACGGGAATAGGATGCTTTTTTGGTATAGTAGGGCTTATTTTCATCCTAGAAGACGAAGCTGCAGCTCGTCTGCGCCGGGTACGTTCAGGTCGAGGTGATTCGGGTCCTGGTGAACGAGGTTCTTCAATATTCACTTGGCTCGATTGGCCTTGCCTTTCTTTTTCTTTGTCAATCATAGATTCTACGGACGCGAAATATTTCGTCCACCAGTCTTTACTCGAATCATCCTCATCCCTTGACGAATCTGTACTGACTTTTCTCCTCCTCGACATTTCGCGTCGGATTGACCTATTACGCGCGGAGCTTCTGGAATCAGCTCGTGTTGGTTGCTTCCGTATTGCACCTCTCCCACATGGAGTGTTGGGTCGAATGTCCCGTGGTAGTAAAGGAAAACTTTCCTTTTCGTTTTCAATCGTATATACTTCGTCTTGGAATACGCAATTATTCCGCAAGTCCACGTTTTGTAATTGAATCATAGATTTTTTACGATCCTCAATTTCACGCTCCTTCTTGGTCATAGGTGTATACAGATATTTATGTATCGAATTGATAGTATGAGTTCCAACGAGTGTGATTCTGCCGAAACTGCGGCAGTCTACTACTCGGATTGTTAATGGGGGTCTGTATAGATCTTGATCCGGAAGCTCAACGTCCACGAATTTAACGGGACTTAAAAAATTTGGATTCCGCTTAGCACTCTGGATCACGGTCGAGTGAATTATGTTACCTGCACATTCGATATCTACTCGGGGTCTATCCACTGATAAGAGATGAATACGTTTTAGATCACGCAGACCCCAGAATAACACTTCAATTCGATATTTAGAGAGCGTCGGACGAATGCCCACTGGTACAGGGAGTATAGGACCCCTGTTCAAATCAGCCGGTGTTTTCGCAACGATTTCCTTAGGCGGTGGCAATGGTGGTAATACGGAAGCGTCTTGTTTTGGTGGTACCTCGAGGAGTTCAAAGGCAGCCAATAGTTCCCCAGCATTATCATTTCCACGAAAAATTTCGTGCCACTCTAACGAAATTGGGCATTGTGGGTTTTGGTACACTTTATCGATATTTTTTACGTGTGGCCTCGCCAATGCTCTTCCAATAAACTCTGATTTTCCTACTTTGTCTTGATCAAATATTTCAATGACAATAGTTGGAGGATCAGCTTTGATTTGTTCCATTGAGCTGAAGAGCAAAATATCGTTAAAGATAAGCAACTCATCCCACGTCGGACTTAGTGTTTCGTCAATAACTTGAGTAGTCGCAATATTTTCTCCGATAATAATTTTAGCGTAAGGATCGGACAAACCAGACGAGTCAGATCCGATCAGCGATCTCGCCTGATATATATAAGCTCGCATCTGGAAACGCTAAAACAAACAATATACATTAATTACGAATTTATGTTCTTTTAACATTATTAAAACATAATCTGTAAAATATAGTTGCCTACTTTTGTTTCACTGCAAAATAATGGTTGGAATGAAATAAAAAGGAATGAATGGTGGTAGAAGGAACTAGTTTGAAGACAACTTATATGTGATGATTTCAATCTGTCTCTGATGAGGCGTGAGTATCTTATGTAATGAGAGCAATTTATCGTATCATGCATAAAATTTAGCCACTAGGGATTGCCATTCATCTTTTAACCATCGTCATTGATCATCCATTACCAATATCTCAGAAGTATCATTATTACAGTTTTAGTATCGAGTAGTGTAAAGTCAAGTTAAAATATAATTCATGCTTACATGTTTTTCGGTGTAGTAGATCTGACTTGGAGCATTGAACCTCACTACCTCCGCATTTCTGAGTTCAGTTCCTTTATCGTATCCTGGTGGAAGACCATCTATGTAATGCTTTTTATCTTGAACAAGACCTAGCCATACGTATATGTTTAGTTTCGCTGGAATGCTCCATCCGCTTGGCCTGGCCGCTTTTTTTCCGGGCCACTGTAAAAGATGATTTGTATAAGTCTATTTACTAATGATTGAGCTAGGCTACCCGATGTAGTAGCCACAGTCGCCAATGGACATTTGCAACACCAGAGGAGTCGTCAAGGCATCGCCGGCTTTGGATAATAGCTTATTTTGCTTCTTTTTTGATGAGCCATATCATACTTCTTACTAATATTATAAAGGAAAAAGTTTGTGAGGATGGATGGATTAATAGTTGGATGGATGTTTGCTACTATATAACCTCAGGACGGTTAAACAGATCTGGATAAAATTTGGTACAAAGATAGACTACAATCAGGAATAAATATTACTTTTTATTCCGGAAAGGTCACGTTTCCTGTGGAATACATTTTAGTTTTTTATAGTGTGGAGTTCTGGACAAGTTTTTTTTTCTGCATAGGAGCATTTGAAGAGTCAGATATAGAGATAGGCTACTTTTAAACCCGGAAAAATGTACAGTTTCGTGGGATACAATTCAGACCTCTTTTTAAATAATGTTATTTTACATCAATTTGTATATGTATAACAGTAAAAATGAAACTTGACATACATACTATGAAAAATAATTGTATGTATGTCAGTAACATTGTAAGTTACATTTTTTTTAAATTGTGAGTGAAAACTAGGGCACTATGCCGGGTTCAGGGCTGGGCGAACCGAGGCTGTCGGAGGGGATGTCGAGCCCAGGGGCGCCACTATCGCTAATGCACATCTAAAAAAACGCCATGGGAAATAAACATTATTGGGTCTAAGATTAACTATATATTTAAATCTTTAGCGAGCAGTTCTAGAATATAGATTTTTTCGGAAAATATTTACCCTCAAGAAAACAGTTTGCATCTTGCCACAGAATCTGCCAGCCTCGTCCGGGACCTCTGAGAAAATGACGTCCCTTGCCGGGATCCGATGGTAGGCTAACCGTTTGCCATTGCTGATCATCCAGATGAAGATATCAGGTAGAGCATGTTGCGCCTGTAAAACAAGAGCAAGGTAATGAAAATGAGATTTGATAACAAATTTTAATAGATACAATTCGAGAAAGGGTTGGTTTAAAATAAAGGTATCTTATACATGGCACACCTTGCACGGAAAAAAACGAAGTTTGGGGTAGTAGAACTACTAAGGTTCGCAGTGTCGGCCTTCGGACCGGTCACCAGGGCCGCCAGGCACGTGTGGACACCACGGGCGCTAACGCATGTCCAAAAAACTAAATATTTTTTGCTTTACAATACATATTAGTAATCATAAAAGGCGCCAAATGTAAGATCAACCGGGGCGGCAAATGTATGACTTGCTCAGGGCGCCAAGATGGTTAAGGCCAGCCCACTCGGTTCGGCGTGGTAGGTATCAGTGTCACATTAGTGTCCAGGATGGCTGACTTAAATACAAGGCGACATCAGTCCTCAGGAGGTATGGGACCGGTGATTAACTTCAGGTACCACTTGCCATCAGATGAACACTCGTTTGCCAGTTTATAAAAACAGTCAATCCTTCTGTTAAAATTAAATGATAAAACATTACTTTTCTAAGTTAAAGTAGTTTATATAAGTAAGTAGACAAATGAAATAACACAATACTTACGTCCTCGCACATTTGCTTCAGTTTGTTAAGATAGGAATATGCTGTGCGCAGTCGATCTTTGACTGAATTCTTAGTTACCAAAGCTTTCAATGCTCTAGTATTTGCACCGATCTGCTCCTAAAAAAATTATCTATGTCAGTATCTTAAAATCATATCATAAAGTCATAAGGTAGGCATATAGTTCTTGCGCTTCGGTGGGTGTATTTGCGCCATTGTATCTGAGGTGACCACGTTAGTCCTCGGCGGCAGCATTGCAGCATCTGTGATTGACTTCAGATAGAAGTCCTTTTTTATCTGAAGCCGCTTACAGATGTCTACGGACACTTACTGCGGACACATGGACTGCATACTCGATTGCTACTTCAATTTTATAAAAAATCGATATATTTAGACGCCCGGATATCGATGTATTTGAAGTCAACGTTAATGTCGTTGAATTGGCTTATCTCAGGTGAATTTTAATTTAATTGCCCCGTTAGACTTTACCTAATACGCTTAAATATAATATTGTTTCCTTGTGATGTGATTATAAAGCATATTTGTAATCAACTTACAATTTCGTAGAGACACATCTTTTGTCTCTCACGATCTAATTTCGTATTACCAATGGGGGGCGCATCTTTCATGTGGCGTATATAGCCAGCGCAAGACTCACTAACTGACTCCAAAGCCGATTTCAAAGCAGCGATGGTAGTGTTATCAGGACCACTATCCATCCCGATAGCTGCTTGAATGTCAAGTAGATTCTCTTCCTGTAATTAAACAGTTGCTTGATATCATTGTTAATGATAAAGTATAGAGTGAAATGCCGTGGTTTTTCCTGCGCATATACATTTTGACAGACGATGAAGTAATACTCACGAATTTGTCAATGATGGTAGCTATCAAATTGGAATTAAACATGCGCCTGCGATGGTCCGGCCAAATGCTGCGCACGTGCATGCATGGTTTGTTATCCCAGTAGGGTAGATGGTAATACATTTTATCACTAGACGTCGCTTTCATAGGCGGGGTTACGCTTTGCCAGTATCCGATATCGGCGTTTAATTCATCTACAAATAACAGATAAATACGACTAAATTAAATGCCTAGATACTTCCTGCAAACTTATATAGCTTGATCAATGTGGGTTTTTGTAAAATTCTTTTTCTCGCAAGCTTCGCCAATTATATGTACCTACTTTTAAGTTAGATACATGAAATATACAACAATACTATAAGGCTTAATTACAATTAATCTTTATGTCGTTCAAGACCGACACTATAAGGAATCCTTTTTCACCTGATTAAGACCTCCAATAGTTATAAGTTTGGCTATTCGCTGATGCAATGCAACTAGTGCCTTAGGCAGACTTTATCCGGACATTTGGATCATTTATTTTATTTATAATTTGTTTATAGGATAAAAGGTTTTAAAAAATCCGTTAGTATGTCAATATTATAGTGCGGACAGACTCTCATTTCAAATACTTAGACTTAGATCTTACTTAGATCATCGGCTGCGAGTTCTTGAGGTTTCTTCACGGATTCTCGTGGTCCATCAAGATTATTCCCAGCATTACCAATGCTTAGTTCAAATTGTATATGTTTATCAGTAAGACGTTTATCAATCATGTTCGCTTCAAAGATGCTCGCGAATAGGAAGAATTCCTCATGTTTCTCAAACGTAGGCTCATTTATTGGTATGATAGGTTCCACTTCTACCTCCGACGACGCGTATTCGATAGAATCGATGACCTCTGTTCGAATAGATACCATGATCCTGTAAACAATTGTACGTAAACATTGGTGTATGCTCTTGGTTTCGATTGGTACGCATTTTGATAGCATTTTGTAAAAAAATTAAAATTTTATAATATTATTTTTTATATGATTTTATCTGG
>DWNY01000104.1:0-21113 GCA_018250635.1 Telegonus apastus | reverse complement strand
AGTCGACACGTATTTATATTTATGAAATAATGTATATTCGCAGTAAAGTAAATATAAACAAGACATGTCCAAAAAAGACGACAAAAAAGAAGATAAAGGACGCGATTCTAGTGCGTTCTTTAAAGATTTCTTGGCCGGAGGAATCTCTGCTGCGGTGTCTAAGACTGCTATGGCACCCATGGAACGGGTGAAGCTTATATTACAGGTTCAGCACGTTTCTAAACAAATAGCAGAAGATAAGCGGTACAAAGGTAAGATAATTCTTGTAGTCATAATTAGGTTTTGGCAGCTATATTTTGGTACACATACCTACAAATAGCTCTTGTTATTTTAGGAATCGTTGATGCATTCATTCGTATACCTAAGGAACAAGGTATAGGATCATTGTGGCGAGGCAATCTGGCGAATGTGATTCGATATTTTCCTACGCAAGCCCTAAATTTCGCATTTAAAGATGTGTACAAGGGGATGTTTCTTGCTGGTGTGGATAAGAATACACAGTTTTGGGCATACTTCGCGGGTAATCTGGCGTCTGGTGGAGCTGCTGGGGCGACATCCTTGTGTTTTGTATACCCATTGGATTTCGCTAGAACCAGGTAAAGAAATATGAACGTACATGAATATCAATCTCTATATATAATAATAATGTAACTCCCGCTCGTTGTCTCTGTGTTAAAAATTAAATACCGATAAAACAAGAGGAGCGAATTCATGGAAATGCAGATATATTCATAGTACGAATCTTAACTTAACGTTTAGGCTTTATTTCATATTATTATTCAAAATCAATCCGTTCTATCATAAGTTATTACAATTAAAAATCAGAAGTAACTTTTCTTACGCCGAATTACGTACGTACGCGAATAGTTCTACCTTAGTGAACCAGATGGCGTTACTGTAAAAAATAAAAATGGCAGAACAACGTCCGCCTGGTCAGTTTATGATAATTGTTTATTAATTATCACTAACTACCAATTAGTGCTTTATAATGTTATCTTAAAACGTAGGTATATTAACCATCCTCCAGGTTAGCAGCTGACGTCGGAAAAGGAAAAGCGAAGGAATTCAACGGTCTGGTCGATTGTTTGATGAAGACATTGAAGTCTGACGGGCCTATCGGGTGGTATAGAGGATTTATTGTGTCTGTCCAAGGCATTATAATCTATCGAGCAACCTACTTCGGTTTCTACGACACAGCGCGCGGCATGCTACCAGATCCTAAAAACACATCACTGTTTGTCACGTGGCTCATAGCTCAGGTAATTGATGCTTTAGTTTAGGTTATATTCCTACATTTTATTATATTATGTTTATTATTTGTACCTACTATCTATATTTATTGTGTATCAGTAACATAATTTACATAATATAAACTAATCGGATTTTATTGGAAATTGGAACTACGCATGGTCTTTTATTTATTGTACTTCGGTAGGGAGGATGATTTTTATGTTATGGAAGTAGCAAACGAGCATGCAGCCCACCTGATGGTAAGTGGCCACTGCCGCCCATGGACATCAGTAATCAACCCCAGATAAGAGCACAGTCCGACCTGAGGTCGACCACAGGTGCATTGCTATCCCTGAGGAATAAATTGGAACACCTAGGATAAGTATGACTACCTCACCACACCCTTCAAACCAGAACACAGCAGCGCTTAACTCTGCTGTTATAAGACACAAGAAGGTGTAGCGGTGGTGCCGCCGGAATCAAACCACATAGGGTTCTACCACTTTTAAATATAAAATAATTATTAATCTTCTTATATTAATTATGATATACAATAAACTTCTTAGTAATATTATAAAGTTGAAAGTTTGTAATGATGGATCAACGGATGGATGTATATTTGTTACTCTGTATGTTAAGAGAGGCTGAACGGCTCTAGATGAAATTTGGTATAGAAATAGAATGTAGTTTTGAAAAACATATAAGATATATTGTTACAGCTTTTTATCCCGGAAAGCCTACGATTCCCGTGCAACGCGGCGATTAAGGGATCCGAATGTAATCGTTAATGGAATGTTTAGGATGACTTTTCAGTCAATTACCTATACACATTACGTAAAAATCAATCATATAAATATTAAAATTAACATATACCTACATTTTATACAGGAAAATCAATTTTATCAATTTTACCTTAGATCCACTGCACGTATGGCGATAAAACATACATTAGACAAATCGTTAATATAATACGATAAAAATACCTATATGTATCATCGCAATACATGAAAGGAGCATAATAAAACGTATATTAATATAAATCGTGTATATAATAATAACGTGTAATTTTTGTTTGTAAAGACTGTGACGACAATTGCCGGCATCACGTCGTACCCGTTGGACACGGTAAGGAGACGCATGATGATGCAGTCGGGGCGGCCGGTGAACGAGCGGCTGTACAAGAATACCGCGCATTGCTGGGCCGTCATCCTCCGCACAGAAGGCCCCAAGGCATTCTTCAAGGGTGCGTTCTCAAACGTCCTCCGAGGCGCCGGCGGAGCCCTAGTGCTGGTTTTATATGACGAGATAAAGAAAGTACTTTAAAATAGTAAGGAAGTTACGTTCTTACATATTTTGATTTAGGGTTAGATATATTGTACATTGTCAGTATGTAACGTTTTAGGTTGATGTCAAATTTTGTAGTAGTGTCCTTTTAGCATTTATGTATTTCATAATTTACAAATAATACGTCATAAAGGTTGTACTTTTATGTAAATTTTCATAATTATGAAATATAATTTTACTATTGGAAATTGTTTTGATTACTCTTTATGTTACCCAGATCCAATGTTAAGGATATTAATTAATAATACTATCCTTGGCCTAATTTTCTGAAATGAAGAAATTACAATCTATATATTCTTTGTTGAACTATATAAAGTAATATTGTATGAAACTAAACAGAAACTAAGATACCGGTCAGATTTTCAACGTTAGTTTCCCCAAAAAAGTTTAAAAATAAAAGAAAGATTTTTATTGTAATTGACCTTTATTTCTTTTAGCATCTATTTGATATCGCATAAGAGTGCTACTCCTCTTAACGTCCAATGCCTTGGATTGCTATCCGTTTCAAAATCAATGGAACCTACATATTTAGCGTCTGTCCTCTGAGGTTTTCTGTAAATAGGACATTCGTAAAGCCTGGGGTCTTTCCCTGCGGTGGTGTTGATGGCGAAGATGTATATTATCGGCATTTGCTCGTAAAGAACCTTTGGCTTGGACTCTATCAACTTGCCTGATTTCCTATCCAGCGATGCTCCTGCAAATTTTAATAGTTACTATGAATTAACGAATTTCGCCTTTGCTGTTTGTTAGTAGGACATGAATTTACACTGTAGGTTGATAGATAGGTTTGGTTAGACCTACATTACTTTTTTAAATAACGAAATTCTTCAAATTTTAACCAACTTCCAAATGGGAAATATACGACTCTACATTGATATTGACCTTTTTCAGTCATCATTTCTATACTATTAATAACTTCCCAAAACATCAACTGTCTCGAGCTTACCTTCAAGAAATAGTCCGTAAACGTATACTCCTTCGCTGGGACCTTCGTGAACCTCCTCGCGATTTAACTTTGTGATATGATTTTGTAAAACGACGGAGTCTAGAGCCCACCCCTTGCTGCATATAATAATAATTGCATTATAATAATTGAATAATAATGTTTTGAACATACTATATTACTTATGAAGTTGGATACGACTAGTTTTTATAAAACTAACAGCAATTAATTTTCGTTTGCTCAGAACGGTCGGGGAAGCTTATATTTATTGGAAGAGTTCCAAGATTATCGGAGCAGTGCGGATTTGAGGGACAATTTAAATAATAGGGGATACCTAAAATATTAATCAACGAATTTCATGGCTATGCCCATTATGCCCAGGCCATGACCCCTGGCCCTTTTAACATCAGTGCATCACTGTTACAATCACAACATGTCTTTGGATACAATTACCTGGAACACTAATCAATATATTGATTAAAACGGCAATCGTGATTCTATAAGTAAATTGTTAATATACGTACGTATATGCTATTTATTAAAGAAAACATATTTAAGAGGTATACAGTCTTATTTTAAAGTTGTTAACGTAGTACTCGGCTACCCCACCTGTCGCATGGCCGTGAGGAATCCTTGTGGGTTGAAGAAGCCGGTCATCCAGAAAGCATGCGGCCGGCCGGTGCGCAGCCAAATGCGGTACTGCTGTTCACGCTCTAGCAGTTCCGTGTACCAAAAACCAAGCGTTGCAGATTCCCATGAAACCTAGAGTTTATTTTATTACTTATAAAGTTTATATCACTTTCACAAGTTCCCCCTCAGTAGGCAATTTAGGTATTTAAAAAAACATTATTTATTCATTTATTTTCTATGTAGGTTGTTTTCGCTGTTACGTTAATAAAAATCCAGTTACGCACTATCACTTAGCGATTGTTTAGTGCCATCTGTTAAAATATACCTCGTATTTTTAATATCGCGCGCAATTTTATAAAAGTTGTTCTCATTATGGAAAAATAAATAAGGTAAGTAATACCAAATATTTAGAAAAATTTTGTTATTATGTTACCTTCAACCATTGCTGTGGAATGCGCGCGTCGTACATAGCGTCGAGAGACTCCCGCAAACCTTGACTCATAACTATTGTACCATCGATGGCTAGTTTCAAATCACATAGAGTGGTGTGGACTGTTTTTATAACTCGCTGGATACGGTCTATTTCTTGCCTAAAATGAATTTCGAAGAACATATTGTATTACATTCTATTTTATCGATTAAATACATACATTATTTTGCTAATAATACAAATTACTTACCTCAAAAATATGTTCATCGGAAGAAATGCGCCCATCTTCTGCAAAGCTTCTCTGACCTCAAATGTGACGTATTGTTTTGGAAGTTTTTCTAACATATCCTCGGCCAGTCGATAAACTATAGTTTCCCTAGTTTCACCCCCTTGACTACCACCTTCCTTAGGCTGAACGCTCAGTATGGTATCCAATATATCCTTGGCGCTATTAATTTGATAAGTTATATCTGCGTTACCATGCAGCCCAAATACTTCTGGGGTATCTGTCAGAGGCAACTGATTAATGTAATCTACATAACCTTGTAAGTTTCTCGTTTGTGGTACCTTGTATCCTTTATAAAATTCAAATCCAGGTCGTAATAATACATCACAAAACCATACATTTGTGAATGTCGTCAGAAGCCGTTTATCAAAATCATCCGTTACCCTTCCACCATATTGCACTTCACCAAGCATGTAACAGATGGTGGGCCAAGATATTCCTTTCTTAGGATCGATTTCGTCAAGATGATTCTGTATAAATTGGACACTGGCAGCGTAGTCAGCTTGATTAAATTCATAAGGTATGTTCCACCCCAGAGGGCCAAATTTCCTTCTTTCTTGAACAATTGTATGTAAGAATGCAACTGCGTACAACAGTGGCGGCCATTGAGACAGGGATGAATAATCTAAAGTATCTTGAGTTATGTTTTGATACGTTCTTTTCATGCTGGCTCTTATACCTTGAGGTGGTTCATTGGTGAATTTTATAGCCATTTGTAATAACCCTATAGGAAAATCGGTGTGGACTTCTGTAGTGAGCCAAAGACGAAATGATTCTTGAATATGTTCCGTTTCAATAAGAGCGTCCATAGCTTCTACACAGAATGGAAGCGACAAGTGGATATTTTGTAGCAGCACCCAGCCTCCTTCATTCATGGAGTCTGATATCATTTTACGAGCTACAATTTCTTGTCCTTGTCCCATAGATACAGCCTTCAGGACTAAAATAAAGTGTAATTTTATAATGAATTGGTATTATTAAACGTTCAAGACATTGATATGATTATGATCTTAGCTACAAAGAAGTAATTTTCTTCATATTTACCTATCTCTTTTGCCTTGGCCAGAGATGCAATTTGTGTAGAAGGGTCTGATCCAATAGACAAAATACATATAAGTGGGGTGCGTGGCTCCGACTCTTCCCAAGTAGCCTCCAGATTTAAAATACAGCCCTCCCCATATTCCGGCCCAAGAGAATCTAAAAAGAACACGCAATGAAATTTGGTAAAAAATTAAATGCCTAATCTCTTTTAAAATTTTCGCTAATAAAAATCTCCAATAATATGATTTCATGAATTTAACAGGTAGGTACGTAGTGTTCCGAGTGTCTTTAAAAACATACCAACAATATATTTCCTAGCTTGCGACAGAGTTCTATCTGGACTCCAAGATCTAATTAGAAGCAATTTACGAAAGACATCGAGGCTCTCTTGAAACCCACTGGGTATTATTTCTTCTTCAGGTTTCGCTTTTTCGTACCAAATGCGCCATTCTTTTTCATTAGTTGATATCTAGTAAATAATACAGAATTATTTTACAAATTTTTTAGACGTCCTACACGTCCTCATACTATAATATACACGTATAATATTATTTTTTACTTACTTTATTCAGTACATCTGAAAATACCTTCAACTTGCTTATTTCCACTAAATTTAACCAAGTTATGTCTAAGATCCATCTGAATGGCTTTGGCGTAACTGCGTTAAGATCTAGTGATGCCCCACCCTTTACAAATGCCGTAAATTCATCGTGAGAGATCAAGCCACGTTGACAATCAATTTTCATAGCCAACATAAGTGTGAACAAAGCCTTATGTCTTTCATATAAACTTCTTAAAGTAAATGCCCATACTTCATGTGTTAAATATTTTAAAATGATGTTTATTCGTTCTTCTGTGACGTTACTTTTAGCAGATTTTGTAATGGAATTGTCGAAGATATTTAGAAATTGTTTTAAAGAATTTTGATACATAATGTTAACATTGCTCATTTCTACAATTAAGAAATACAATATAGAACCTCTCGCAGCTACAGCTCTGAACTCTTCTCGGGCTTTAATAATTTTTTTCTCAGTGACCTCCGCTACTTTTAGTTTTTCATTTACTTCTTCGGCTGTGGTTTTTGTAATTTGCAATACTTGTATAAGGGCTTCGTCGTCTACTAAGGATCCCACAGAAGACGTTAAACGACAGAGTAAATTACTTTCCAGTTCCTTCATACTTCTCTGATTCTTCATGACTGATTCAAATAGAGCTACTCTCTCTTCTTCTAAATCAGACTTCTCCATTAAAATTACTCGACCTAACAGTTGGTCCTCAAGACCTTGCATTGTTACAGTAAAATCAATTATGGAAGTTTTTGCACTAATTTCAGGTGAGTAAGCAGGATTAGGCAATTTAGTTGTTATATAAAGCATGAATCCAGGCATTACATCACATTCTTTATCACCAACTATTACTTTTTCTATAGAACCCGATTTAATGAAGTTCTTTTCTAAAACATTGTCAATAACAGGGTCTAATTCTACTCCAACATCTTCAATAAGTAGTGGTCTGCCTAGCGAAAGACTGTCTTCCAGGTGAGTTCTGAAGTATTTATGGTTAAGTGAAGTTATTTGAAGTTCGTTCGAACTTTCCTTATTTTTTATCCAATTTTTACCCTGACTTTGTGGATCTACCAGCAATGGGTATGAACTTGATTTAGTAACTATCAAAGCATTTTGAACAGACAACTCATCATT
Source organism: Telegonus apastus (assembly GCA_018250635.1). Lineage (NCBI taxonomy): Eukaryota > Metazoa > Arthropoda > Insecta > Lepidoptera > Hesperiidae > Telegonus > Telegonus apastus. Next base: position 13,509 of record DWNY01000104.1, on the reverse strand, counting down.
TGGAAGACCTTGTAACGTCCACTCCGATATAGTTGCACTTTCAACTAACATATTTGTGATATTTAAATTGTCAGTTACAGGTATTTGTTTGCTTTTTAATATTCCCATCCAAGTGTTAAATAAGCTGTTTCTAAATTCTTGGTTGTACGGACCACAATATGATAAAAATCCTGTGGCTAAAACAACGTCACCAACTAATCTTCCTAATTGCTCCTTAAAGTCTTTGCTTTGTTGAGTCCATCTAATTTTTTCTCCTCCAAGACCATTGATGAGTGCAGTTGCGGCTGTCATCTTTCTCAAACATACGTTTGCGGCATCAGTTAACTGTTGCTTTTCAGAAACAGCAGATTCATACTGCTCTTTTACTTTTCTAAGAGACATTTCTCTTTCTTCAAGCTGCCTTTCAGCTGATGCCAAGTCTTCCATAGCAACCTGTGAATGTAATTAATAGGTTATAAACATTTGTTGTGTAGTTATGTTGTGTTTATTTATATCAAGTTACAAGAAATAATTAAATAAATTTGACTTACCTTCAATCTTGCCTCTTGGAGTAAAAGATTAGCTTTTAATGGTAAAACTTCTTTATTAACGCTGTGGAAGAATGCCATAGCTTTCGTCCAGGACAGTAGTCCTGCTACGTCTCCGCAAACCCTCTTAGCCGTATCCATATTGTAATCTTCCATTTCAAAGTATGGAACCAAATGTTCCACCATTTCGTTATTTATAATATCTTTTGGATAATTTTGTAATTGCAGCAAGAAAGTAGTGCTAGCCATCATCTACATAAAATCAATTTAAAAATGCATTAGTTTTTATTCGAAATTATTCATAAATTTAGGCGTTTTATTATTTGCTTTACCTTTAGAGATTCAGCCCATGATGGCTTTGGACATGGAGCAGCTGTGTCAGGTATTAAGGGATGTAACCTTCTTTGAAACAGAATTAATACGCAATCCATGATTCGCATAATTAAATGAGGTGGCCTTCCTAACTTCCTCACCGTGGCTATGTGTGCAGGTTTAATAGTATTCAAGGCAGCCTCAGCCTCTTCTAACGCTGGTTTCGCCGCTTCCAATTTTATTTCGGCTTTCTCTTTTTCTTCAGCTATGTATGCTACTAATGCTTCAGCCTTTTCTTTGACAATTTGTACTTGATTTTTAACTATTTCTGCTTGCATGGCTCTTTCTGTGACTTCCGTCAATACTCGATCGGCTTTTTCTGATGCTAAAGCTAGATCTTGTTCCATTACAGCTAAGTCTTTCTTAAGAACTTCAACGGAAATGGATGCCTCGCGGAGTTTTTCCAATCCAGTATCCATTCTTAATGCTCCATCACCAAGCTCCTTTTGTTTCATTTGATATATAGTTTTATAGCCTCCGATAAAACTAAGATATGATTTTGGAGTTACATGAGATGATCGCCGGAATCTTTGAAAGTACTCCGCTGATACTTTAGACACAACATCTTGAATAGTACCTAAAACAGTAACCAGCTCCTTTTTAACTTCTTTTGTGCATTCTATTTCAAATTCCGCTAGAAAATGGTCTGCAACGGATACGAGCGCGTCTTTTGGCCAAGGTTGGAACCAATCAATCGTGCAGCCAGATATGAGCGCTGGAAAACGCATAGCTCTGTATCTAAAGGCTTCACTGACCTGTAATTGCAATAAAATTCATTAAAGGTGTTTTAATATATTTCACGATTATTTCTAACGATACTTATTTTTTAATGGTGACTTACCGGGGAGAAACACAACACCACATGGAGATTCTGACATGTTCTATTAAGAAAATACTCCATTACTAACTCGTTTGTTAACGTTCTTTTCTGATTCTCGCGTTTCATGATAGGAGTAAGTTCTGAAATAATTTCTTGTTGTTCGTCTTTAGTGAATAAGTTAGAAATAACTCCCGACGACAAAATGTTATTCAAGTACTCTAAGAAACCTTCTTCTTTGATATCCAAATCCGTGAAAATAAAGGTCGTCCCTTTTCCTTGAACTCCGCACGATCTGTATAGTAACTTTAAGTCTTCTAAGAAATTTCCAACATTATAAGATCTTGTCAATGCGATTTGGAATGAACGGTATCCCGCAATAAATGTTGATAGTTTTGTAAGAGATTGTTTTCCAGAACCACCAACGCCAACCAGCATAACGTTGCCTCTGGGATGCCTTATAACTCGAGATATTTTTACTAAATGTAGCATGGCATCCGGGAAAAATACAAGATCCATCCCAGAACCTCGAACCATTTCATTAAACTGGGATAGAAACATTTCCAAACGATCTCGTAGCTCACTGTAGTCAAAAACAGGTTCGTATACTTTTGGTAATTCCATGTCGGCATCTTCACCTTCCTCACCGGTCGGTTCTGGAGCATCTCTGTGAAATAGTAGATATTTCTATATTAAGTATTTATTGCTTTTAATAAAAAAAAACGTAATATGTATAATACACTAATATATAATTATTGTTCCTTTTCTATATCACCTACAAGAAACATGATACATACCTCATAAAGTCTACAAACACGGGGTCCTTCTCCATCATTTTCTTATATTCTACTCCTAATACTTCTTCTGCAATATCATACAGTGCTTTGTTAAACCAATCCTTATCAGTCTGGTGGGTAAAACGATCTGAAAATACTCTCGAACATTCGTGTTTCCATAATAACATTAAACATTTTTCTGATTCAATTACAGTCGGAAGTGTTCCGATCATGCCTTGCCAGACTCTGGATAAATCTCTTAAAGAAAACACGTAATGAAATTTGGCCGGCGTAGGCAACAAATTTATTCGAGTCCTCATCCATAGTTCCCTGGTTAAAGGAATAACTTTTTTTATTAGCGACCTAACTTCAACAGTAAATCCGCGCTTAGCATTGTAATGACCCTCGCCGATTACTTTAAAAATCTTGTCTATTGAATCGTTGTTCGGTAATGGACAGTTGAATATTGAAAATTGCCGCTTAAGTCTTGCAGGAATATCGTTTCGTCCTCCTCCTAAAATACATATAATTAGTTTGATAGATAATAAAATAAAATTTAAAAAATTAAAAAGTAATACAATGTTTACCTGGCTGGCCCATTGCACCGAGAAACTGTATATCTATGATAGTAGTAAAATCTCCCGGTTTCTCCAAACTATAAAAACCACCCATACTCATTGTTTGCCTTACAATTTCATTTGTAATTTGATCGCCCCATTCATTTATTTGTGGTAAATTAATGTCATCTATAAATACTAACATTTTCTTTCCACCTGGTGGTCCAAACGTCATACCACTACGTTTCTCCACATAACTTTCTATAGTTTTTTGAAATTGGTATGGACTTGTAGCCGATGAAAAGTTAAAGGAACGGCCCATAAATTGTTCTGGGTTTGCATTCTTCATATAAGCCTTCATCATGACTGTTTTAGCTGATCCTTGTTCTCCTAGTAATAAAACCGCTTTTCCTTGTTTAGCAATACAATGTATGAGGTAGTTTATTCTAACATTGTCGACAATAGGCACTAAAATATTTGAATAATCAGGAGTTGCTGTATCAGGGTACATGTAGTTAGTCATCAAGTCATCCCATAGCTCCCATTTGCCGGGATGTTTTACGTAAAAGTCAAACAGAATACTAGGCTTATTTGTAGGATGTTTGGGCAACTCTAGTACTTCAGCAAAACTAGATTTTATGTATTTATCAAACCGAATCCGATCACCAGTCTCCAAAAGGGATCCAAAACCCCAAATTAAAGAAAATATGTAAATTTTATGTAAATGTTCGGGAGTAAACAAAATTATTTCTTCCCCTTTTTCCTTTTCTTCGTCATCATCCATGTCTCCATTTACAGATTTACTTGCAGATGGGTCTTCTACTTCTACTATTTGAGGAGGCACTAAGCCTTCTAATAAATTGAGCATTTGAAATACAATATTGCTTTGAAGTACTTTCATGCTGAATATCAGGTTTTGAGTACACCAAGTGTACACGTTTAAGAATGTTTGCTCAAACAGTGCGCTAAATACTTCTATTTCCCTTGCAGATCTAGTTTTTAGCCATGCACTCAAGACTGAAATAAATGATTAATCACTATTATTAAAAGATCCAGTAATTTTCATTCATCAGTTCAGTAAAAACACAAAATACGTAAAACTAAGGGCATCATATTATTATTACCTGGTTCCCAATCTAAGCCTGAAGAACTCATATATACCATTCCATTTCTTGACACGGTTGCAGGGGATGCATTATCAATGTTTTCTGGTTCAAATATGATTTTAGATGTCGGTGACATGGTTAATCGGTCACCATTAGCCAGGGTAAGTGTTTTATTGTCATCAAGTACTGAATTCAAATTTTCTATCCAGATACTGTCTACAGGTCCATCTAAAACCAACCATATATGTTCTCCTGTCTTGATCTTGAGAGTTTTCCTCCATAGCGCTGAAAATATTCCATCCGTCCAATCGTTGGTAGCTACATCGAGTCGCCCAAACATTTGAGCTGCTGTAATTGCTTTTGGATTCATTCGCATTTCTCTGTAAATAGTATAATTATATTTGTCGTCAGTGATGGTATTTATATAAACCTTATTGATGAGAAGAGTAGCAATCTCATAAAATTAAAACGTACCTGTGCGGGTCCTCTATTTCCGATAAAGCACTCATTAAGGTATGAATGCAGGTTGTTTTTCCGGCCCCCGGCGGTCCCAGTATCATTATGCCATGGCGTACTCTTTGTGTTTCATACAACTGTAAATTTCTTTTTATTAATATTTTAGGAGTAGTTATTAGTTTGATAATATTATTAGTATTTACATTTAATTAAGCTAAAAAAATAATTATCTAAATCACGATACCTGTATAATTTTCAATACCCACGCTGGATGGTAAATCAAACCATTCTGATCCACTTGCTTTTTAATCGCTTCTTCTAGTTCATTGTATGTTGTTTTCTCTAAAGCCTGATTGGGGAACAAATCTGCTACAAGTGATATAAAAAGTGGTTCGTCTTCGTCGATTAGTTTTGACAAGTTCATGTCCCTCAGAACTCTCATCACAATTGTGCTCTCGTTGTCCTTAGAATTAACGCGCTTTACTGCCCCTAAAGTTCTAAGCACTGAGAGAATATTCCTAAGACCAAAATCGTAATGGACCTAGAAATTTGTAAATATACTCAAAATAAATATATTCATCTTAAAACAACAGACATTTGTAAATAATTTAAACATTTTAAAATAATTACCTGTTTAGTCAGTTGCTCTTCACATAATTTGTATAAGGTATAGAACTTTCGGGCCAGCGTTATATTTTCTAGAAAACCACAAGAAGCTAATTTTACTCTTATAATGATTTGTCTATCCGGTACCATCATGGCCACCGTACGAAACTGTATTTTTAAATTTTCCGGCAATTCTTTACGGCCCGCGTATCCAGGATTCTGTTGAGAATTATTAATAATTAAGCGTTATTTATTAAGTAATAGTATTAATTAAGATGTTTTCGTTATATCCAAAAAAATGTTATAAGTTTTCGTATTTCGAACAAACCTACTTTAGTCTTATTTAATTTTACGCGAAAGTTCCATCAAATTCTATTAATAAAGGTCGAAACATTTTTCGATACATTTTAATAATTAAATTGATTTTAAAATCTTGCGTTTAATGTACAGCATACAGACAATATAGCTGTGGTACACCAACAATAGCCAGAATGAAACGAAATGAAGTCAACTATTGACTTAAGTTTCTATCTCACCATAGTTATAAATATCCCAAATTCTGGGCACATTTCCGACATATCACCATCGGTGAAGATGAACGTCTTTTTCTTCTCCTTCTTAGCTGCGAGCACGACCGCCACCTGCTGTGCGGCCACTGACAGAACCGGTAGTTCGATTCGATTGAACTCATCGAAGCAGCCCCAAGAACCGGACTGTGCAAGACCTTTGTAGATTCGTCCTAATCCTCTGTAGAATACAAAATTATTATTAAGTGACCAGAACTCATCGTCATAATTGATATGTCTTAAATAAAACTTAACCCTTCACTTGTGCAAAATCTATGGTCCACAGTATTTATTAATCAGCAGGCAAGTACCATATAATATAACTTATTTTTCAAGTGAAACGTGAAATGGAGTCAAAGCAAAGGTAAGTTATGTATAAATTTTATTATTAAATAAACATTTGATTACCTGTAATCCATTTGATCGGAGCAGTTGAAAACAACGACGTATTTCGCAAGGGTCTTTCCCATGTCCTTTACAGTTTCTGTCTTGCCGGTACCCGCGGGACCGCAGGGCGCTCCACCCATACTCATGGCCAATGCTTGCGCCAGTGTTATATAACATCTATAAAATAAACGTTAATTGCCTGCAACCTTCTGTATGTCCCAGTACTGGGCACCAATCGCTTTTTCACCCAACTTTTTCAATGGCGTTTGGAAACTACTCAAAAGTAATTTGATACCTACTTTTTCTTAATACCTTTTTAAATGAAACAGTATTCTACGATACCCTTAAATTAGAAGCTTAATAATTACATATTTTAGAACCTGACTATTAATTCTGTATGCAACAGAGGAGCATCACAAAATTATTTTTTCTTTAATTTATTAGTTAACGAAACTGGCTAATACTTTTTAACTTTTTAAATAATAATATTTTTGTACCTGTCTGTTAAAGGTGTGATTACCAAACGTTCCGTACAACCTAAATATTCATTCTGATACGTGAAGGTGACGTCAGTGACCGATATCCAAGTGCGATCGGCATCTTCTTTGAAATAAAATCGGCACTGCTTCAGCCACTCAAAGTCGTTAGCAGACCGCACGTTTAGACGACACTAGAATAAAAAGTCTGTGTGTAGGTACATCAATACATAAAAATATATGCGCACGTAACATGTTGTACCTCTTTGCCTATAAAATACTGTTTATGTATTTATACAAATTTTGAATATGCAACCACAAAAACATGGAAGTCAATACAACAAAATTATGTGTTACATAAAAAGAGACTGATCTGTAAGTATTCCCAAATGCTCCAAAAGAAATATGACTTACCAGCATGTCGAATATATCTCTCTGATGTACGTGAATAGTAATCAGTGTTTCAAACTTAATGCGTTCTATTTTAAGAAGATCTCTAGTGGTTTGGTCTATTAGAGTGTTTAACAGCTCCAGAAACTTGTTGTTTGTCTCAAGCATTATTTTCTTGTCTTGTCTTGCTTGCATTAGAGCAAGCTCTGCGTCTCTTGTCCATATTATCTGGATACCGAGAAGACCGACCTAAAAATGACTTTGTTATTATCATATTATTGCTAAATTGCTTTTCACTGTACTATACTTTAAGGCAAAATAATGTATGTTTTTTGTCTGCGTAGTGTTGAAACACTAACAAATAGATTTATATGGATGACTAGCAGAAAGTTTAAACTTAACAACACAGACTAAAGATATGACATCGTTAATTTTTACACAGACTTATAATCACCTGTGCCGGCATCTTGTCCAAGAACATTAGCAGGTTGAAAGAGGGGTCGTTGATGAAGGAGACGGCGTTGCGTATGATGGAGTGCAGGCTGCTCTGGGCTGACTGCAGCAGCGACGTGAGCCACGTCTCCACCGAGCCCTCCGCGCGCACTGGCCTCTCTAGCTTGATCTCCTCGCCCTCCGACGATACTATCGCTATCATCTTATTGTATTCTGTAAAATCAGTGTATAGTGAACCCCGATAAAAGCGCATACGGTGTCACGGCGGGTGTAGATAGATACACGCTGTTGGATAACTATGTAAAAAATTAAGCAACGACTTATTTTAGATATACGCACCTATATCGTGGAATTTCACATAACGAATGTTGTCAAAAATAGAGAGTAAATGATTCTGTATTGTATGCGAATCAGATGCTTGTCCTAAAATTTCCAGTAACGCTGGATCTGATACGAAGAAAAATCTCGGGAACATGGTTCTCTTCTTTTCCAAGTAACCGCTGAGACTCTTCTGACAAAGTTCCAACTGTTCCTGCAGATGAGGCAAGAGTTGTCTTAGAAGATCATCCCCAACACAGCATGAAACGACACCTGGTGTTTCATGAGCCCTTTGCATGATTTTTTGCCAAGATTTATCTATTTTCGAGAAACGTTTCGCTTCTTTTGGCAATTGTTTAGCAATGTCGCCACCTACGAATACGGCCTCCAGATATACCCACATATTTTGGACTAAAAGCCATCGTTCTAAGATCTCATTTGTGCTTTGTAAATCATACAACCACTGTTGGATTTGCTTTCTGAATGGCGCATTGTATCTGAAAAGGAATTCGGCTTAGCTTAAATTGAAACATTTTGATACTAGGAATACTATTCGTAGTTCTGTATTATCCTATGTTATAAAGTCGACGTGTATTATTCTAAATTCCGTTTGAATGTAATTTCGTTCTGTTGTTTAAACTTTAAATGTATGCTCGCTTGCTTCGTCACATAATGTAATTAAAGCTTAGGATTGAAATTACCGATTAGATAGAAGAGAGCCTAGAATCATAAGACTGTCTTCCAACTGTCCTATGGTTTCAGCCGTCGTATCACCTCTCAACAGCAGTTCCCCTCGGTTGTTGAATGTTTGGAAAGTAAGTTCATGTACCGACCATTCGTTAGTCACTTGACGCAGTTTCGCTTCTATGTCCTTTTCTTTCATGGCTGATATACAAATATCCTATAATTTTTAAGATATGTTAATACACGCAGGTTTTATATTTGATATGTGAAGACTATTTTTACTTATGAATTTTTTTTTTCGAAACGATATAGATAAGTATAACCAAACAGCTTATGTCATTATGTTATTAAATCAAAGACTTTTAGCAATGTAGACAATTTTAATTTGCACTGCGTTAATTGTATCGAGCATTCTTAAAAGTGAAATATTTTGGCGAGTATATCATCGGGAATAAGTAGGGATAGGGTGTAGAATAGGGAGAAATTCCACCTACTACTACGAAGGGCGAACTGTTAACACACGCGTACTTGTACATTGTATTTTATGTATTATATTTAACACACATGATCAGATTCCCTCATTGCCTATAAGTGTGCGTGGATTAGGGTATGGAATGCGATCTTTTATTTTATGTCCTTCTAGTAGCTAAACTCCCGAGATCCCGATTCCCCGGGGACTCTTATCCTTGATATCATTCATTATATATTTTCGCAATCATCGCAAAAATGGAACCGATACTTCAATGTGATTGTTTCCTTTTAAATCCACCATAATTAAAGATAGTATGTTGGTAATATTTTTTGTCTTGTCGATACAGCTTCTACTTCTTTTTTGTCCAAATATTGTTTTTACCATTACCGTATCAAAAGTTTCGATGATTCGGGAATTCGGGGCATTTTCTCCACTTCATATTCTCCTGGTACTTCGACTGCAAATAGCGCCAATGCAAATCAATTATTCGGGCATGCGCACTGGAAATCTTGTATCTCCCCCTAACCCGTAAAAGTATCTCTTTCGGACCGGGATTTTGTTTGGGACATGCGCACTCTGAATCTTGTTTCTCGCTCCCTCTCTATCTTTCCTTCTTTTTAACCATATTACTTATCGGGAAAGTTCAATTTCATGTTCCTCTGGGATGTCGACTTCGTGACTATTATACTATGTAGCGTATAAATCGCACAGCGCTTTAGATATCGCTTGTATGATAGAACTATGTATATCAGCTAGATGAATTAAATCGATTATACTTATGTAATCAATTTTACTTTGCTACAGTTATATTATTATTATTACATTTAAAATATTACACAAAATTTTAATTACAACTTAATTTACAACTTATATAACTCTTTGAAATGTAAGCTGTATTAATATCTAGATAAATATTTAAGAAATTATTCTCTTAAGATCATTTGTAAAATAATGTTTTTGATATTAACGTATTATACTGTAAACTAAGTATAACATTGTGTATCTTAAAAAACATGAAAACCTTAGTCAACAAAATGTAAACTTACTTCTATATCCTCCTTATTAGGCAGTAAAGGCGCTTCTAAGATATTTTTAAGACAAAAATCTTCATTGTCCAGTTCGAAGTTGTATTTAGTTACTTCCATAATGCGTTGCCAATGGCGGGGCTTCATCGCTTTATTAGCCATCAGCTCCAATAAGGGGCACATGTCATTGAAGTCATCTATAGTTTTTTTGAGGGCGTAGAAGGCTGGCCATTCTTTAAGGCTTAATATTAAGACATCATAAGCTTATTTAAGAATTATAAACAGAATGTTAAACGTCTATAAATTATTGTACCACTATTGCGCACGTGTCTCTTTTGCGAGTATGCTTTAGTACACTACAACGCTGGAAAAGCATGGATAGGTACTCCTCTAATCTTAATTTTTTTAAGAATTCTCAGACATGTAGGTCTGCCATGGCATGTTAAGAATAACATTATAAACATATAACTTCCTACCATTATGAATCTTATCAGGCGAACTAGCGGCTATCGTACAAAATAGTAAACAAATACTCAGATTTCTTAAAAAATATAAAGAATACTTAAAGTTACAATTCTTACCCTTTTGGCAATTTCCTACATCTGTTTTGGAATTCCATCAATTCGTTGTTGATTTCTTCAATGTTCACCTCTCCCCATGGTATGTCGTAGTAACTGCTGACTCTGTCTATGACGTCATTGTACAGTTTGTATAGTTTTTGGAGAAGGTTCAATTCCTTTCTTATTTGAGCCAATTCTGGATACTCAGTGTGCGGCAACCCGAATAGTTCTTCTCCGTTTTGGTATGTTTGTAGCTTCCGCCACATGCCGTCGAACCGATTCTAGAGCACATAAGTAAAATGGTAATTTAATTAGTGTTTCAAACCAATGAAATAAGTCTTTTAAGTTGGAAAGCCTTTATTTGACTTGGTGTATCCACATTATTCATGGCAGTCACGACACAAGGGATCCCAGTGCAACGTTTCGAGTATTAAGGCACTATGCGATACATATAATATTGTTAAATAACACAGTATTGTAATTATTTTTTAGAGTGGTCTACCGGATGTTTCTTAATGAATACTTGGCAATTTTAACGATTGTTGTACGCGCCAGAAGTTTTTCGAACGATACTGTTGATGTGTATATATAAAGAAAAGATAAATAAATACATAAATACATTTATAATAAATTAACAATAACCTGGAAGAGTATCAAGCGATCAGATGCTTCCCGAGGACTTAGTCCAGGTTGCATGGGTCCCGCGTGTCTATACTCATGACAGTACTCCGTGTTATCCTCTCTGAACCGGTCGAGGTTGTTTTCGAGGTCATCCTCAAACTGCGGCTGCATCCTAAGTAGTTGTACGTGCGACGCGAGCGCGGTGGCTTGCAGCTGCTGCCAGCTGTAGCGGAGGTTGTCCACCTGCTCCATGTCTTCCTTGCTCACCGGCAGCTCGTAGCGTGTTATGACGTTGAAGGCCTCCTGCAAGGCAAGGGGGAAATATGAGGCAATCTCACTTCATCTGTAGTGGTAGCCGTATTTGTGGCCGTCAGGTGAGACTTAAAACATATCTGGGGTTGATTACATATGTCCATGGGCGACAGTGACCACTTACCATTTAGCCTGCATGCTTATTTCGTTATGAACCAATGTACGGCACGCAGAACAAATGCGCATATTTTGAGAAGTTTTTAAAATATTTCGGGGGTATAGGTCTCACCATTCTTTTTATCGTCGTATTGTTAAATGTAACTATAGTTTATTTATGGTAATTGGGCAATCGTACACTCGTACACTTCAGCGTTTTAGTAAAGATATTTACAACAAATAATATTATCCTTACTTTTAATTTCTGAGGTATGGCGGAATAAAAATAAAATATGCCACTAACCTCAACTGGATCGATCTTCAGCTCCATATCAACTTCTTGTTCCCTGATTTTCTTGAGCGTTTCCATTACGGTCCGCACGTCATCCAAATCTCGTATGGGCCGCTCCAGTTTCCGTTCCAAGTCGTTCATAATCGCGTACACGTAATCCATCTCGCGTTTGTACTTTTTACGCATTGCCTGACTTATTCTATAGGTGCCATCTGTAAGTACATAAGTAAATAGAACCGAGCAATAAAATTTGATACAATAAATGCAACTTAACTTAAATTTCTTTTGTTAATCTTTCATTGTAAGGCTTGTTAATTTGGCTCACACATTGTTTACGTCTTGGATTAACATAAAGACAGTCTTTATTCTATAAAAGAGATCCACGCTCGTGGAGCCGCGGACAAAACTACATAGTTATAACTAGAGATAACGAATGAACTTATACTGAGTTTACGTGTCTATGAGCTATCCCACTAAACCAAGTAAAGCCACACTTGTTTTTAAGCTAAGCAATGTTTGTTTAAAAATTATGAATCTTACTTTTCAATTCAGTGTTAAGTCCAAGCTTTAGTTTTTCAGTAGATACAGCAAGACAATTTCCGATGATCAAAACATCGGGCTCAGTGGCCAGTTTGGTTTCGAGCTCACTATGCCGCTTGAGGGCTAACTCGAAATCGTTCAAGTTCCACGCTAGCAATTGACGCAGGGTTTTCTCACACTTCCAAAGGTAGTGATACGGACGCCAGCGTTTTACAAGTGTATTAAGCTCCTATAGGGTGTTAAAAATGACACTTAAATATCTTCATTTAGATTTATGTAAATACAATAATACAACCTCTGTTGATATTAATTTTATATACATTTTATTTTTCTTCTTTATTACATTTTATTGCAATACAGTTGAATGGTTACAAATATCTTCACTGATAAATCATACATACGAATAGGTAATTTTGTTGAAAATAAAAGGCTGGTAGTATACATAAATCAGATTTTTTAAGTTGCCATAAATTCTTTATTCGTTTATAGGCTTATATAATTATAGCAATGACTAATGAAATTTCGTGGCATGGGGATTACAGACAACTAAAGTATCTCGTCATAGATATATTTAAGCCACTACACTACGTACTAAATGCTCAACTTAACATAAGTATTCCATAGCATCCGGCATAGCAGAAATAGCAAAATTTTGAAATACTTACTGTTTTAACATTTTGTGTACACATAGACAGTAACGTCAAAGTTTTAATTATTTCCTTATTCTCCATAATATGATTATAGAAATTCTTTTGCTGGAAGGGAAAAATTGGCTTCTCTTCCGATTCCAATCTATAGTATTTCTTCCGTCTCATTTTGGCCGCTTCTATCATTTTCATGGACTTCTGCGCTATGTTCATCGGCCCGGTGTTCGATTGGACCTGTTCGTCAAGCTTAGTAACTACGTCTAACAACTGGTTCGAGGTGCGACCTGCGAGCTTCTTCCAGCTCACCTAGAAGGGAGGGAAGTGCCGGACGAAGGAGGGTCCGCAGCAAACAAATTCAACAAAAACAGGATAGATGGAAGTGTTATTTACAACGGGATTCAAATTTAAAGCCACATCGAGTGTAATGCAAAATAAAAAAAGCAAGTAAGCGGC
>DWNY01000103.1:0-21190 GCA_018250635.1 Telegonus apastus | reverse complement strand
CAGGCAGCAGTGATAGCCTAATGGTTGAAACTTGGCCTCTCAATCGGGGGTCCGAGGTTCAAATCCCAGGGACGCACCTCTGACTTTTCGAAGTTATATGCGTATTAAAACTAATTATCACTTGCTTTAACGGTGAAGGAATGTATCGTGAGGAAACCTGCACACCTGAGAGTTCTTTAAAAAAAAAGTTCTTGAAGATGTGTGAAGTGTACCAATTCGCACTTGGCCAGCGCGGTGGACTATGGCTTACACCCCTCTCACTCTGAGAGGAGACCCGTGCCCAGCAGTGGGATAATAATGGGTTGAGGACGACGACTCATTGTTATAAAGGTCGGTTAATATTCTCAATCCATCACCTTTAAATCAAGATGTATCTATCAATGAAAAGCCGGAGGTGTCTCGATATGGTGATCGTGTATCAGATGATTCAGTTTATAGTTATTGCAATCGTACGGCGGATGTCCGCTGCACTACTTATATGGAATGAATTAACTCGTCTGTACGCATGTACCTCTCGAACTGGCGTTTCGTTATGTGGCAATTTATTCGTCGATTGCTGTCGAAAGTCCAATTGGATGGGAAAATTAAGGAAACATTAAGCTGTCAAATATAATGGAAATGAAATATTATTGAGAATATCACACCAATGATACAACGAGTGAGAAATATTTAACCTTGTACATCTTAGAGTATACTAATTGCATGTTAGGCGAAGAAAGCGTAAAATTGATCACAATAACTTAGTATCATTTACATCTATGAGTAACTACTCAACTTAAACTTAATATTTTACCCGTGAAGCCTATGAACCCATAATAAAAAGGCAGGAAAAAATTACAAAAAATGTATTAAAAGTAAGTTTTAATTTTGAATTCTTAAAAAATACAAGTTACTCAAAATAGAGTTACGTTTTGAAAATACTGCTCAGTTACGAAATTGTACCAAACAGCAAAGTATGTCATATTTCTCGCGACAAATTAGCGACTGACACTTTGACAGTCTACCTCAATTAGTTTAACTGCAGTAACAAAGTTACGTAACCGAACTTGTGATACCTATCAAGAAATTTAACTGATTAGTTAATAATGTCTACCATGTCGTTAACTAAAGAGAGTTATGGCATTTCTTGAGCTATTTCTCGTGCAAGAAACAAAATGAATGAAGTCTATACTAAGAATAAATCATCGCATTCTGTCAGCGAAACCGGTGTATGTTATCTATTCGTCATTCAATGAGAAACAGAACAAAAACAATGAAGTAGTCATATTGTGATGAGACATTACTATCGGTGCTACCAGAATGCGCAAAACCATATTTCATGGTACGAAAATCACAATGAATTATGCATACAAGCAAAATACTCAAAATTAAACGAAGCTATTATGTAACCACGTGAGAATGTAAAAATATAAAATTTCTTTTTAATATTTCTTTGTTTACCATACGAGGTCAAGTAAAATTATTATCATTTATTTGTTAAGTAATCCAACAGCAATATATGTACAAGATATTCACTATGTACATTTTGTATGTCTAAATTTAATACTTTAAAAACGTACATAAACCCAAGGATGTGTTAATGTATGTTTGTCAGTGTTTTGTGTGATGTGCCTTAAAAGTTATATTTATTGCATCGCATAAGTGAATATATTCAAAACTTGCACAGAATGTAAAGAGACTAGATGGTTTAGAAATTGAGCAAAACTTACAGATTACACCTATATTCTCTATTATGATAATGAGATGATCCCATCTCAACGACAATGACTTGAAAGAAACTTACATGTCATTGCCAAATACCGTTATGGAATTATGAACTGCTAACCGTATGTGGGGTACATGCATCAAATTTGTAAACATGTTAGCTACTTTATGTTAGGTGTTAATTACATATTATGGATAGCTAATTTCACATAGATCGTCTTGCCATAGAAATTCCTTTTCCTACGATAACAGTTACGTACTTACTGTAATTTTTAAGAATAGGTAATTTTCCCTCATCTATGAACAGTAAAGTAGAAGCTGTTTTGAGATGGAATAATCAATACGGAAGGGACACGTATCATCTTAATTGACCAACTCTGACGTTTAATACAATACTTCCAACTATGCATTTTGCTTACTACTCAATAGACTCCGCTCTACTCAATAAAAGACGCGGAATAATCAGTTATCCTAAAAAAATCTAGTAGGAACGTCTATACCTGGCTGTCAGTCATTGCCAAACTCCATCGAAATATGACGTTCAACGCGTGCATGCGCGCACGCACCGGAAAAGGGTCAGACTATTGAACTTTCGGCCGGCGCTGGCGTCGCGCGACGCATTCGCATTCGCATCACACCGCTCGACAGTAATATTATGGCCATGACTCATGCTACGGTTTAGGGATTAAAACGACACCTTTGAAGCTTGGACGTTGGACGAACAATTACTTTACATTTGATTAGGTTACATTCGATTACCTAACTACAGTTTTTGGCGTTCTTACGCACATATAAAGAGTATAAAAACACTATATCGATAAATCTGACGGACTGTAGGTCTTTAATATTAACTTACATGAGAAATATTTCAGAACCAACCTTGCCCATTTGCTGTAAAATACATAGATTGTATACACGTTTCTTACTCCTATAACTATAAAAACAGGGAATTAGAAAAATCGAACTAAATTAGAATTGAAGTAGATCAAAAAAATGCTAGAGACATTTTAATGTATGAACAGAAATTAAAATAATACATTGTTTGGACGTAATTATCTGGTCATGCATCGCTGCCCTCACACGGAATACTTATAGAAATAAAGTCCGAGGTTTATTATGCCGAATTAATTTTCTCTACGGCGGAATCATTAATAAAACAACCATACATTTCCCTTGTAGGACTTTACACAGACTTTCGTTCTTTATTATTCAAAAGTAGATCGAAAAATATCAGAAATTTTGCTTTTACTCTTCAGGCGACTTTCGGCAACAGATATGGCGCACAAGCATGTTCTGAATCACGCTTTCGAAGATTTTCAACATCTCGCATATATATACAAGCTACGAACTGAGACTGTCGGAACACGGCCAGTCCCAGGTCATGATCACCTCGCCTGACGGAACTCCCTTTGCCAACCTCCTATGTCAGGCGAATTCAATGATATTTAATAAATCACATAGACTTGTCGATGTTGAATATAATCGAGTGGTAATACAGTATCCAATAGCAATCCCTCGATGCTTTTGTCGATCCAATGTAGTTATTGATATCGCCACAGAGGAACAAAATATAAGCAAATCACTGACACGAGTATAAAAATGACAAGGCAGCGAAACTTCAAGGTTTTAACGTCAGAGGGAAGTAATGTCTTTGTTACAAGCATCCTGCGTTGCGCAAACGTTAATAAAGCAATTAGTATGAAAATCTTTCGTCTCGCTCTACGGATTGTTACGTTTCGTATTAAGTAACTGGAATCCGCTCTCCAATATTCAGATTTTAGCTCGGCCCGTATCAAATTGCCGGTTCATCAGTATTGAAAACCAAAGATTTGAATTACAAAAGAATAGAATCTATTACGTAATCTTTAAAGAACAAACATTGTTTATTTTAATTATTTTTACCAGACTGCTACAGAAAGAAAATTATATTTTATTATCTTTATTAGTGCGAAAATAAAGTTTTGCGCGCGTAGATACCTACTAGTGTGTACCTACATCTCTTTGGCGAGCTTCATTTTTATGCCTTGACGGATGTGACTTTTAGTGGTATCGAAAAGATCAGTACCTACTTATTGGTAGCTCCAATGACAATGGCTATATTTGTCAAAATTAGGAAAAATCAGTGTAGCATCTCTAATTTGTTTTTCGATGCGGCAAATGCGCCTTATTTACGCAGTCTGATTCCCGTATTGAAAACTTGTGACATGTTTAAAACTGGGGTTCGTCCGGTAGATTAAATTAGAGGATAATCATAAATATTTTGAAAAGAACAAAAAAATAGTTGACACACAAAAAATAAAAAGTACTGAACTCTCTCTTCTTCTTTGTCTATTCTTATTTATATATACATACATTTTGCTAGTAACCTTTTAAAGTATTCAAGTACAGGCTGTATTTGTACTTTATTTAACACTACTGGCCCGATATAAATTTTTTAAACGCCCTGATTCTCACGTCCTAAATATGGTCTAATATTGTTAAGGTGTTAAAGGTGCCGTTTCAATAACAAAATGACAACCAAAGTAATATCATGCAATAGCAATATCATATATGTTTACGTGGTGTATAAGTACACATTTTAAGAGCAAATGTAGTGCCAGTACACAAGGGACAAAACAAAAATCGGAAATGATCCTGTATCAAGTAAGCTAGACCTAAAGTCTTCACGTAAATTCTGACTTAAAAATTTACCATTCCTTTTACCATTTATTTTTATGATTCGGTTTACCATTCCTTTAATGAATACAGTAAAAATAACGAAAATTCATGTTAATTCTAATAATACAACTATCAAATTAATCGCATTTTAAATACCTACTTACGATAAAATGTGCATTACAAATCCTTGCCTCGCAACTAAATCCTAGCCTAATCCCAGATAAATAACAGACATTAACATTGATATACCACGATAATGTACTTGAAATGATAACTGGTATCGACAATGAAAAACAACGAAAAACAAACCCACTGACTATTAATGTGTTTTTGTGTGAAGATTTACGATTTCCGTGTCTTTACTGAATGAACCGGCCAAGCAACACCGGGTTAAATAAACTCAATTTTAACACAAACTGAAATAATTAAATCTAATGTTAAATCTTACGACGAAAAACTGGGTTTCCTGTACTAAAGCGTTTATTCGCGGACTACTAAAATGTATACATATTCAGTAACTTAATTAGTGTCTTAAATTGTAGTCATAATCAGCTTATTTTTTTACCATTAATAAATTATAAACGTAACTTTGATGTCTTTTTGTTTTAATACATCCGTAAATCATTATTTCTATTTAAAACTTTCCGTTTTTAATCTATTATATAAGCATATGACATAATTTTGTGATTAAAAATAACGTTAGTACGACATATATTTTTAATGCAACTTTGATGGGTTCTCGCGTCATAATTTAGTTAGATATTTACTAAATGTTATATTTTATTTGACGACCTTGTTTTCAAGCCTTTAAAATAGATAAATAAATAATGCGAAAGAAATGTAATGTGAAATATCATTCATCGGTAAAAATAAAAAACTAATCTAATGTAACCTAACCAAACCTTGCGATTTATGCCGCGAATAGTGCTTGTAATACTGACTTACGGCAGTGTTTCTCAAGTGGTAGCCACCCGGTACCGGGCCACGAAATTAAATACCGGGTCACAGCATTGTATCTTTGTTTACAATCAACCATCATCGTAAATAACAGACATGTTGCATTTGTTTCACACGACCGCTATATTTCACTGTTGCCCTGACGTAGGTACCCTTACGGACATTTTAGTATTTCAATACCCTTTGCAGACATTAAAGTACCTATGTATTTATCCTACATGCACTAGAAGGATTTATCAACATTATCCACAACGCAATAACTGGGACACGACCTAGTAAAGTTTGAGAAACACTGGATTACGTAGTTTAGTAGCTACTTTACGTGGTTTCCCAACTTACCAAGAAGTGTTCCGTCGAAAGCTGAGCGAATCTTTACGCGAATTATTGAAATGGTTGGAATCGTGATCGCTAGCTTATGGATATTTAGTTGAGATCGTGCCGCCGAGGTCAAGGTGCGACTACAAACAACCGACAACTATCGAGACCGGAGTTTCTGTCTGTTCTGTCGTTTTTGTACGTAATGAAGTAGCGAACGAACATGCTTCGGCTTTTTAACTTATATTATGTGGTCTACATCTAGATACGTATAACCACATCCGTAACCATAACAGAGACGCATGATGATTATATGGTGTGGTTTATATAAACTGAGGCTGATGCGTGAGCTATCTTTGAATATTAAATTAAAAGTCTTAGGTAAGCTATAAGTACTTTATAGCACGGTGAAGATAGACATGAAACATTTGGAAGACTGCACGTTTTTTAAAGAAATTTAAGTTCTTCATAAACTGTTTGAAGTGTATTACTTCGTGGACTTGGTTGACTATGGCCTAAACCCTCTCTGGGACACTAATGTGCTGACGCAAATTTTATCACACACTACTCAAGCACTACTTTAGAACACTATTATTATCATACGACAGACATACGAAAGGCGGAGATACTGTCAATTTCGAATCACTAAGTCTCCACGTACTTAACAATGATATTTAAATTTAAGTACTCCGTTACTTTAAAGTATTATCCACTAGCTGACCAGGAGAACGTTGTTCTGCCAATTGTATTTAGAAAACGCCAATGTACGATTTCTATAGAAAACGTAAGAAAAACTGCTTCTCATTATAAATTGAGTGGATAAATTATAATGATATATAGCCTATAAGTTAAGTTAAGATTCGTGCCAAAATATATCTGCATTTCCATGAATTCAATCCCGTTGTTTTGGCGGCAAGTAATTTTAAACGCACAGACAGCGAGCCCGGGTTAAATTCTTCTTATATATACAGATTATGCTAGAATATTCAGTGTCGTGTATCTATTGCTTGTATGAATGTTAACTCTATTAGGGCTAGGTCAATAGTTAGCCAATTATTTACGCCTGAAGACTGTTGAAATCGTGGTCTCTCGTTTAGGGATTTATTTATTGATATTTAGTAGTTTGTACAGTTCGTGACGTCGGGGTCAAGGTGCAAACACAAATACCGATGCGACTGTTCATTCTGTGCCTAGGTCAAACTCTCTAGGCACTAACTGTGCCAGACGTCCTGCAAAAACTAATTACAACCCATACAAAAACTAAAATGCAATCAAATCGTCTGTAATGTCTAAATAATTGCCGATTTATATAATGCAAAAATGATGCTTGTACCCTTAATTTCATGATAGCGAAACATACGGCTTTGTAAAATGTTTGACTGCCTGTCTGGCTTTAAGTAGTGAGTGTCTTATATCAGAATCTGTTGAAAACACATACACTGGATTTCATTCAATAAAATACTATGGCCTTGTTTTTATTTATTTATTAATATAAATTTATTTCAGGATTACTACATATGAATGAGTATATAAACATAGAGATACATATAAACATTTTCGTAGTAGAGTAAAATTCGTTAATAACTATTATAAGACAACTCCATTAAAATATTTGTTGCAGCGATAAAAATAGGTACTAACTTACGCAGCACAAAAACTATGCTCGATTTATTTTTAATCCAGGTACCTACCATTTGATGTAAACAAGTACTGATAAGTTTCAATATGCTTTACATGAAATTCAATGAGTAACTTCGAGGTTAATTTTTATAAAAGCTTAAGTTTTGAGGTCTTATTAGAGTCTTACGTCTTACGACAAAATATGAATTTCGTAAAATTGAACTTCGAGTATTTAGGGATTAGTTCAATTAGCCCTTCCCACGGTCTTGTTTTATCCACATCGTTTTCCGGGACCCGTATTTGTTCCAGGACAACAAGCCTATGCTATTAGCTAATCCTGACTTAAATCCATCTCTGAGCTAAATGTTAATCATCACGCCAGAACGGATGAATGGCTTCAGTCGTTCTGGCGTGATTGAGTAACAAACATCTGCCGTAACAACAGTAAGAATAAGACTCTAATATCAGTTGCAGAATGAAATACAAAACTTACTAGTTAAATTGAGTAAATAAGTAACACCCGTTGCACATGAACCTAAACTAAGACATACCACTAACATCGTATCTAGAACAATTTATAGCCTAAACAATCAAGGCGTTCGACGTAAATGGTTACCGATACAAAATCGACCTCAATCACAAAACATTACCCACTTGTGCGTTCTTATCAAAATAAAATTCCTGCACAACCTTCATTGGACTTATTTAGTGCTTATTTAGATTGAAAAGTGAACGGATATCAGTAAGTTCCAGTTTTGAGCAATTCACAACTCGCAATTCGCATACAATGGTGGCCCCACTTGTCCGCGATTCGCAATTAATAAACGCTTTGACCTACAATCGAGTAGTAAGTTAGAAAATGTCGATTCATTCCATCCAATATTAATTAATTTTAAATCTATCGCAAGCTTTTACATTCTCCACTCTCGGATATGATGGATATCCATGACCGTTTCGTAACTTGGCAATGTCACTTTCTTTTTAATAGTTAAACACAATGTCACTATCATTTGTTTATTTTTAAGCTCCCAGCACCTCACCTCACCAATTAGGAAATTCGAGGATAAATTTCTGACATTGTCTTGGAGAAGAATTTGTAACATTCTCAAAATATGAGGTTATTAATCCGTCACGTTTGATATTGCTATGAGAAAAATATAACTATCGATATTTTTCTTTGAATCTAGAGATCTGATCTAGACTTCATCTTAAGATTAGTGTAAGTTTAAAAGTTTTGTATTTCGTTTTTGTTCTAGTGACGTTTCTTCTTCTATTGAAGTGTTGTTTGCCATATAAGTGAAACATAAGAACGCGAGCAATTTCATTATAGTAGTAATTTTCTTATTAGTGAATTATTTCAAAACATGTCAGTAAACTAATGTCATAGCATAACGCTGACTGATTAAATCGTTTACAAAACGTAAATACACAATACGAAGTTAATGAAACAGTAAAACTGTATTCATATCGCAAACGATATTCTGCTGAAGTGAACGAAGTTACGACTCGCATTAACCACATTAGCAGAACTGAATGACTTACCATAAATCAAGGTATGGACGGGGGAAATGCAATGCGCTTCAATACTCCAGTAGTCACATGAATTCGATCACAAAGCACTTTTTGTCTCGCGATCAGTGAAACGTATCAGTATCGAAACAACGAAATTATCACTTTCCACTAAAAACCCTTTTCACTGCACTGAACAACACAACTCCTGACGGCACAACACGGGAAGCTTACACATGTTTCTTCACAGTTATCTGTTAAGACTATAGCGTAACAGCATGAAGCAATATCACCTTCGAATTCGCAATGCGAAATTTAGCCGGTCGCAAGAGGCACTCGCCGTTTAAAAGCGACAGTTGAACCGACTTTACCGGTCGAAAACGTTCCAAATTCGTATCGACAAGTCGATATTCGATTGTAACAGCGCGTGAGTTGCACAAGCGAGTGAGCCGCGCGAGCAGCGCCAGCAAACTGAGGCACCGCGGTGCGCGACCACGCGGCGCATCTAAACGAAACGATGTGGACTTCAAACTTTTACACGACCAACTTAGTAGTGACCCTGTTCGATACGACGCGGGAACATTTCAATGAATCCTTAACTCGGTTGTATTGCTAAGTTGCGAATAAGCTCGCACGTTACGTACATGGACATATCACCTGGACAAGGCTTTCAAGAAATCACATTCGTGTGAGCACGCAGCGATTACGCATTTGCTTTAATCGAGCGGTCCGATGGGTGTGATACTGACTACCGCAGACATAACGAAATAAACCGCACAGGAATTAACCATGAAATGCTCACCAGTCAATCTAGTTTTCATGCTTTCAAGTAATTAAAAATAACAACCTCAGTAGATAAACACAAGTAACCATGTTCATTTAATTAGTGAGAAACTTCAACGTACCTCTTAATAGTGGTTCATAAAAATACCATAATAGAAAATCACTAGGCGACCTAGTGAGACTAAAGTAGCGTAGCCATTTAGTAAAGCCAGCATTCCTTAACTAGAAGGAATTTCATCTAAAGATCTTAACTTGGCATTGTCAGTACAAATTGGGTATCAGCCATGGCAAGTTTAATTAATTGAGCTACAAAGTAGGTTACAGCGGTTACAATTGAGTATTTTCCAATTTACTTCTTGAGATATTAATCGAAAACCTATAATTAACTTGACCTAAATATATCTAAAAATAAATTTATGCAAGCAATAAATATTTCCTAGGGAAGCAAAGGTCAGGGAAATAATTTAAAGATTGTTTACTATATAATAAATTAGCCAAAAGGTTAAATTCTATGTGCCAATTCAATTAATGATCCGAAAACTAACTACAAAGCGTGTTACGCATCATCAATCTTCTATCCGCTTTTCGCGTTTTAGATATTAAAAGCACTTTACGTTAAAACATGTTAATTGGAATCATTCGTAAAGACCACGTATGATTTGAAAGAACCTTAATTTAAAGTAAGACACAACATCATAAAAAGAGTTAAAGACAAAACGAGAAATGTGAAGTAAAAATATCCTAACGATAGCTATAAAAAATTATTGAAAGTACCGATGCATATCCCAGACAAGTTTTAAATACATCGAATTTGCATACGTTCATGAAGATGGTAATATAAGTTCCCATTCCCAGTGTTACTGGAACTAAAATCCAAATTCCCATGTAATATGTTATAACAAATTGATAGATAAAAGTAATAACGTTGGCCCATTACAGCATTATAATCAGATAGTATCATTAATTGATGCCAAATATCCTAAAAATATTGTTCAATTTCATATTAATTCAGTTCATGTAATATATTTGTTTTAATTTTATGAAAATCTATTTCATTCAAAATTATTAACATATTAAAGCGCAGTAACGCACGAAGGCAAAGTGCAAAAATCTGACTATATTGTATATATCTGTTCCTAGATTAATTAGTCAATCGTAAAAACACAAAACAAAAACTATCTTCATAGCGCAGATTGGTCACCACAATATGCTCGCACAAATTCAACTCCAAAAGGTTCCCACACTGCTGTCGACTAGCAAACAACTTTTTTTGTAATTTATATCACACTTGCCTATATTCCCTTGCGCCGTACGACCATACAACCGAGTTGTGGTTGCAGAACGTGTCTAATTAAGGCATGTGCATATTACACACCGCACTCTAGAAACTGGATTTCTAGCTCATTTCGATGAGAATAGAGCAAGTTGTAATTGAATTTTAACGTATTAAAACCTGTGTAGATATTGCAATGAAGAATATAGGAGATGCAAATTTTATTCATGAAGATCTTGATTCTGGTCTTGATCTTCGTTAAGATACTCCACACAAATATGTTAAAAATTTAACATCGAGATTTAAAACTTTGCTTTTTATGTTTCCTATTTATATAATCATATTTGTATATTATGAAACTGTATAATCAAATACAGTAACAAACCAACAGATTCAGTGTCACATATTAATGATGTGCTACATAATCTGGCATTCCCAAACTAACCACAAGTGTGCCAAACTTTAAATTACAATATTTGTCAGTTTGAAAACGTATAAATCTACAATAAGCATTTTATTATACGTAACGGTAATCCGTTTGTGGTTTATTTTGTCTCATCGATCATGCAGTAAACATAATTATTGAGCGGAAGATAGCTATTAATAAAATAGGGCCTATTTGCATTTACCTAAATGCATAGCTATTCCAACAAAAGTATCGCAACTATGATCTCGAACGTGTTATGCCTTATTCACAAGTACAAAAAAAGAAAAACATTCTTAAAATTTCACAAACCCTATTTAAACAAACAATGCTAAGAGAAATCAGGCGTGAAAAATTTATAAATATTCTTAACTATTCTAAAGGAGCGATCGCCCCATTCAAGAAACAAGATAGAAGTGTCATTAGCGAGGATATTATAAACTGTTTGAACATTTTCACACGAACCACAAACAAGAAACTAAGTGCAAGTGAACTTTCAGAAGGCATTAACACCATCGGTTGACAAGAAGGTAATTATCCTCTTCAAAATGTGGTTAAAGGAGCACTTACAAGGTGCAAGATTTATTTAGGTCACTTATCTAATTACGGAAAGACAGTGAGTGACGTGAGAATATAAGTAATTATCAGTGGTGACTCGCTCAATCTGTAACCATAGATAAACATCGAGAAACGTCCAGCGTATTGATTATTGCAACGTTCATTCATTATCGCGTAGGACATAAAGCGCGGAGTTGATGGATGATCATTACGTAACGCCCGATGACGGAGTAGAAAAGGAAAAAGATGGGATCATAGCAATAGTCACGATCCCAACGATTCCCAGCGGCGATCCCTCGAGGAGTGTGTAATGAGAACGAAATGACAGGGTTTCTGTAATTACTGCCAGGCAACTTGCTGATGTGCGTGTAGGGACAAGCCTTCATAACTTAGCGACCGGTCGTATTTTATCTTTTTCTTTAATTTGATCTATTTCGTGGAATGAAAAGAAATAATATTGAATTGTACTCTCGCCTATAAGCCGTTTACTTGAATACAATGTGTTAAAACCTACGATAAATCTTAATAAAGTTGAATAACTAGTTTTAGTTCGATTAGAAACTACCTTTAATGACGTCATATGCGGTAAAAGCAAATTATGTAATAACAATAGCTTCTTGAAATAACAAATAGCTGCATCGTGATGCTCAAAACCGTTAAACTGCTCGCGTGAGAAGCATAAGTGCTTCCGTCTAAAGAAATTGAGCGATAACACAAGGAATCGTAAATGTCATAAACACATAATATACAAGTTATACCCACAGATATGTTTCATTGAAAACCAATAAGCGATAATACATCATCGATTTTCCCGCACAATTCGAACACATTTTAACTTGTTGTTAATCATATAGGTAGATAATATAGAACTATGGATAGTATTCAGGTCATTAATGAAATAATTAATTATGACTAATGTCTAATCGCTGCTGCCCCAAAAACGTTATTTATTTTTAAGAAACTTTCTTTTGTTTTTAATAACATGAAATAGTCAAAGATCAAATGTTACCCACTTCGATGCGATAAGAGTGAGATCACATTCACCCCTAAAAACATTTTACAATACTGAAAAGACTTTATCCTCAAATTCAAATAAATAAGTACCTACATCTATATTTGTTGATTATTCGTGACATTAAGTGATTGTAAAACAACCATAGATAATTTAGGTCGAATAACAATAAGGCTAAAGGAATCGTAATTTATAAACCTTACCTGTTCAAATGGCCCTCGGCTGTCCGTCATTACTAGGATATCACACTAGCACAGTTGACGGACAGGTTCCCTTCTTATCTAAACAGTGGCCCTATAACCACAGTGGTTAGACGAGGGGACGGCTAAGGCAAACCACACCTAGTAAGCCAGACATACCATGTTCGAGTATCGTCTACGATTATTGAGTGGTTTAGTTTGTACGTAATTACATGAAATGAACCAAATAATCCTTTGCAAATAAACTCATTGTATTCAATTTAAAAGGATAACGATTAGCGTTAAAACTACCATTACAAAGTGCAGTAGGTACATAGCGTATGAATGATATTTACCGGCAGTAATTGAACTACGAAGAAAATATTCGGAATCCTTATTTTATTTAGAGTGCGGCAAACACAATCAATACAGCAGTTATGGTTGAAACTAGGCCCCTCAATCGGAGGGTCCGAGGTTCAAATCCCAGGCACGCCATCTTTTCGAAGTTATATGCGTATTAGAAATTAATTATCACTTGCTTTAACTGTG
The DNA here is from genome assembly GCA_018250635.1 of Telegonus apastus. NCBI lineage: Eukaryota > Metazoa > Arthropoda > Insecta > Lepidoptera > Hesperiidae > Telegonus > Telegonus apastus. The sequence continues at coordinate 7,649 of DWNY01000103.1, read as the reverse complement.
AAGGAAAACATCGTGAGGAAACCTGTGCAGCCTGAGAGTTATTTAAAAAAAGTTTTTGAAGGTGTGTGAAGTCTACTAATTCGCCTTGGCCAACGTGGTGGACTATGGCGTAAAGCCTCTCACTCTGAGAGGAGATCCGTGCCCAGCAGTGGGACAGTAATGGGTTGACGACACAAACACAATTCATCATTAATCAATCGTACCCAATTTTAGATAGGCAACTAGCTAGGAAAAATCGCGTGCATAAACTAGTTAATCTTACACTATTATCAACCTGCCGGCAGCAAACTATGTATCACGGCATAAACATCAGTATTAAAAGGTTCACTCCTAGGTTTACGAGGGAATCCGTTACATCGAAATTTTCTTACTACGAAATCAATAAAATTACACATGCAATGAGGTTGTCGAAGCCGTCAAAATTTTATTACTTTAACAGTTAGGAATTAATTCACAATTGATTAGACAAATACTCGTGACGACTATTTCAATTATTCAAACAGAGTTATGAAAAACACACATAGATACCTTATGGTTTAATTTGATTATGAAGCGAAGTGAATTACAGTTAACAAAAGTGAAAATGCGAGAGTACTCGAATAAAAGATACTTATACCAAAACGAGAATAGATGAAAGTAAGTAATGAGAATTAGAACCGAATAAAGATCCATATCTTATTGAGGTCGCAATTATTTCACACGATTGCCTGAATTTACAACTGAGTGGGTTCCAGCTAGTGTTGTCGTTCGATAGTTCACAATCGGTAGCCAATCGATAGACTATCGACAGCTGAAAAAACAATAGTAATGATATCGCCGATACTATTATCGACATCTCAATTAGTGCAACACATTCGGTAAACTGTAATCATATCAATAGAATTATAATAATAAGTAATCTTTAACCAAAAACTAATAAACTAGTATTGCTATTTAATTAAACGATTAATATAAATGTATCGATAATAGCGATACTTTATGCAATAATTTATAGCTATTTTAATTATATTATAAATAGTTCAACGAGACCAAGGATTGATAGTACATATATGATGATACTAGGGATATTGGATCTATAAAATTTCCGTAATTTATTAATCGGCAGTAACGATTCCATTGATTTATTTATTATAAAGCTATCGATATTAAAACTATCGATACTACGGCAACACTAGTTTTAAAAATCCTAACCGTAACGTCTTGATTCTGTACAGATTAAATTGATCATTTTAATGAGAAAATTTTGATTTGAAACAAGTTTAGCCTATTAGCCTTTATTTTCTTAACCTGAACATTTTAACGAATGATCAAATTAGCCATATCTTGATCATCCACCACAATATATTAATTTTTACATGCCTTATTATGATGTTAGAAATTAATATCAGGAAGCTTCATTATTTTAGGTATAAATAATGTTCTGCCTAATAGCAACAGACATTAACGCCCGCGATGGCCGGCCGCATGCGCGTAGAGCGGGCGCTATTGCATTTTTCAAAAATTAAAGTAATCTAAGTTACACCTAACGCTATATTCAACCGAAAGTCCCATCAAAATCCGTCCAGCCGTTTAGAAGATTACTTCAGCCAAACAGACAAGACTGACAGATAACATTCTTTATTGTATTTTTGTTGTAGGTACCGTGTATGCTTTCATATGTATTTAGTAAAAAGTTGTTATTTTGATATTACAAACGTCTGTTTGTAATATCAAAATAACTTTTTTCTTCAATTTTATTTATTTATATAGACGTAAAGATTACTCCACATTGCATCCACATCTATGTCAAAGATCACTAAATATATTTCAATTGTATAGTAACTACTTTTAATAGCCCTAAAACACGCGTCAAAAGGCCAAATGGTCAATCATCTGCTTACCTTGCTGCGACAGATGCATTCGCAAAAACAACAAACAGCAGATGTTCCTGAAGTAAATTATTCTACTGCGTTAATAACGAAAGGAATTTTCCATGCACCTTGTTGAGTTAAAACTATTTTGCAATAATTGCATTCCTTAACAAGACGCTACTGTACTAAAAATAGAAATATACGATGTTTTTGCGAAAACTGCAGGATTCTGAGACTATTTTCCGTTTGCACCTTTCAATAATAACCTGTGTTTATAATCATCTTCTTGGTCATTTGGGATAAAAATTGGTTTTTCAATTCCCGTGCGTAGATGCCTATAGTTAGGATTTTTTAGAAAATTAAAGTAGAAATCGAGCATGCAGTCCACCTGATGGTAAATAGTCACTGCTACTCGGGAACATTTGCAATCAACCCCAGATAAGATTTGATTTGAGATCGTTCATAAATGCATTGCTGCCTCTGAGGACTATAGCATACTTCAGATGTGTCTCCCTTACCAAACTTTAAAAAAAATAAGCTTATTAACATTTTTATCTAAAAGACTTTAGACATGATTTATAAATCGTGAAGTTTAAATAATTCTAAGCCGTAAATGCAATTTTGAACCTAACCTAACTTATTCCTTATCTAAATTATCCAAGTCGCTTACTTTGGCGGGACCGTATCATATTTAAATAACTGATCCCCACGGTTTCACCCACGTTAAAGAAGTAAAAAATGCAATAAAAAGCATAGGTACATTAACATGTGCCTAATAGTAACTGACATTAGCGCCAGCGATAAAGGCCGCATGCGCGTGGAGCGCACGTTAATACTTTTTCAAAGATTAAAGTAGCCTAAGTTACGCCTTAGACCTTCAGCTATCTTCTAGTGAAAGTCCCGTCAAAATCGGTCCAGCCGTTTAGAAGATTGCCTCAGCCAAACAAACAGACAGACAGGCCGACAGACCGACAGACAGACAAACATTTTTATAATTGTATTTTAATTATAGGTACCGCGTATACTTTCATATGCATTTAATAAATAGTTGTTATTCTGACGTTACAAACAGACACTTCAATTTTATTTATTTGTATAGATTGATCCCTAGTAGTGTACCTTGGTATAGCTAGATCCCTAGCTTGCCTACAATAAGACAAAAACTCCAGGTACTTCATTGACAAGCTCGCATAAAAATATCCTCGTATATCCGATCAGGTTCTTCTCGACCGCATAGTTGCAATTGCAAGGTTATCTACTTGCGCTTGTCTAGCTTTTTATACAAATACTGCCATCTGTCGTTTATCAAAGAATACTGACTGAGAAAAAAAGTACTTAAACAATAATGGAAGATATTTTTATCCCACTACCAAGAAGCGTAAATGAGGGTAATAGTTTTAGCATGTTACAATAGGTATATAGTATATGCTCATCCACTGGTTCGTTATACTTTGACAAATTTAATGTATTTGAAACATTTTAATGCCCCGAGAATTCTAAGCTATGACGTAACAAACATATGATTAATCAACTAACCTCGTTTGTTGGTACTCTGGATGTCTAAATAGGAACTTAAACTAGAATACAATAAAGCATACAATATCTACTGAAAGAAAAAATAATTAATTCGCAATAAAAATATCATATGAATATGGCATCAGTTATGTAATGAGTGGGATGAGTAAATAGCTAGGTTTACACAATTATGGCTGTATTGCTTTAGTACTAGTACTTAAACAACTATTTAACAGCTGCCATGCTAAAACCTCGATTATTTCAATTACGGTCTTTGTTTCATGTTGCAAAGCTTGGTCGGTTTATAGTACTCTATCCATTATCGAATATACAAAGCGCTCCTTCGAAAACACTCGTGACATAACACTATAGGTAATATGAGCACCAAACATATAAATTATGTATGTGAATTTTACAACACTAAAACACAATCGGTAACTTCACTATCTAGTTACAATGACTTCGCAATCTTGGGATATGTCGCAAACCGCAACGAATCTTGCTTATTGTTTGTCACATGACAACACACGGAGACGACTTTCGAATAACGCACTCACTCGCTGTAGGGCACAATCAAATTCGTTACTTGTTTTCAATGAAATTGAGGCAAACGAAGCGTCGTGCTGTTCAATTGGTGTGAATGTATCTAATTGATGTCCATTGAAAACCAGTTTTGCACATTTAGACACACACTATGATTGGTCAAAATGGTGTTTTAATCCTCCATGTAAGCTAGCACTAAGCATAGGATGTGGTAAGAGAGAAATTCTGTAGGATCTTCAATGTTTTTTAAACTTAGTCCCTCGGGTTAGTAACGCATCTGTGATCGACCTGAAAACTCCAATCCTATCTCCGTTATAGTGCAGAGTAGACCATCAGGACATATGTATGCTCCTGTGCTACTTCTATATTATAAACAAATATCAAAAAATAGACCGGCAGGCCGTGATATGCTGAACAAGAATCCACGCTTGGAAAACGCCCGAAGCCTACAATCGCAGTGTTTTTTTATGTTAGGGAAGTAGCAAACGAGCATGCAGTCCACCTGATGGTAAGTGGCCACTGCCGCCCATGGACACCTATAATCAACCCCAGATAAGATCACAGTCTTACGTGAGGTCGGCCACAGATGCGTTGTTACTTCTGAGGACTAAGTTGGTACATCTCGAAGAAGCAACTATGTCTCCCTTACCACACCCTTCAAACCAGAACACAGCAGCACCTAACACTGCTGTTATAAGGCAGAAATAGGTGTGGCGGTGGTGCCGCCGGAGTCGAACCACAAAGGGTTTTACCACCTTTAAAAGGCTTTTAGGAACACCATATTTTTGCTTTGTGTTTGATTCGTAGAATCGCAGTACACATCTTAGCTAATTTCCATGAAAGGTCATTCATATCCACAGTCCACTGAAAGCTTACCGTATACACTTACAAATGTTCAAGTGCATCAAATCAACCACATCTGGTCAGTGATTTTCGATTTGCTCAGGTTTCAGTTTCGACTCGCCCGAGGCGTATTTAATTATGATTTACAGATTAAGCCTATCTAATGACCGTTTATTAATACGGGAATTCAAATGGTGCGGTACTTGTAGCCGTTCAAGTATCATAAATAACGGAGATAATATCTATATTAAGGTTTCATTGAATTCAATACCTTTCTTGTATGGAAAATGAGCTAGCCGTTCTATATTTTTAATGTCCAAACTTGTCACCAATTCCATTCTTGTTTCATTTACATCCTTACGTATTTGTGGCGTCGTAGAGATTTGCGTCGCGGTAGAAGGGTGCGGTTGATGGCCACTGACACATGAGGCGACTATTTAAGTCCTCCTGGGATTTAAATAGTCGCTGAGTTACTTGTACAAAGTAGAATCCCTGGTCTACAAGGATTTCTTTCAAATGACCATAGGCGACAGTGGCCACTTACGCAAACCGGACAAAGAGAAACGAATATCCATTTAAGTATATGTCAAATCGAAATCAAATATGAAACGTTTAATGAAAATCAAATTTGCAACAGCAGGCAATATATTACACAGTTGCTAGAACGCAATTAAACAGGTTATGTTTAAAGACAATACACCACACTAAATCTTAACTATTGCTCGATGACTTAGTTTACTGGTTATGTTAATTCTGGTGACACAATCCTCCATTGAGGACAAGTGTCAAACCGACGTGAATTGTGTTCATGTTGAGTCGAACCTCAAGGCCCGTTGAAGATAGATTGTTGACGAGAAAACAATGAAACGTTTATCATCTGACTTGTGAAATCTCCAGTTAGGGCGAATTCCGACCTATCTATGGTATTCGAAATGGAAAAGCTATTAACGAGAGTACTTCTGGTAAACCTAATTGCTAAATCTATTATAGATATCAAAAGCACGGAATATTACACATTGTTTTTTAAAGTCGTACCTACTCAATGAACTTAAAAAATCTTATTATCGTAATAGTATGCAATTATTTTAATACTACGAAAGGAGTAAACGAGCATACAGAGCATTCGATGGTAAGTGGTCACTGCTACCCATGAACATCTATAATCAACCCCACATGAGATCAGTCTTATCTGCGGTAGGACACGGGTGCATTGCTACCCCTGAATACTAAGTTAGAACGCCTCGGATAAGTATATCCCCATACGGTCTTACCACACCAATTAAACCAGAACACAGCAGCGACTAACACTGCTGTTATGCGACAGATATAGGAGTGGAGGCAGAGTCTCCATTGTCGAACCACAATGGCTTCTACCACCTTCATAGGATGGAATTACTGGACTAAGATTAGTAAATCATACGAGTACACATTTGATGCTCAAACATGTCAAATGACGTGCCCGTCAACCGTCCACTTTATAAAGCATTGTTATATCATAAACTTCTACAACTATAGGTTATGAATAACGAAAAGCAATACGATGACACGGCGACACAACCTGTATCGCCTAAATCTTGACTCCTATTGTGTTCCAAACATAAACGTATGTTGGAAGCCAAGTTGAGTCTTAAGTATTCAAACATAAAGTATATTTTACTTTGAGTTATAGTTAGATAGAGTATGTTTGACGTCGCCGAGGACTTCCATTCATGCTTACTATTTTGGGAAGAAAAAGATTAATCAAGTCAAGTGAAATCGAAAGTACTAAAGTTTAACTCGTCATTGGTATAACAGTTTTGAGTTCTTCAACAGATAACCCCTCGTAACTATGCACAATGCAGTTTTAACAAAGAACCACTGACGTTCTTGGTTTTTTGTTCAAGTTTTTTGCGAAGTTACTCGTTATATAAGTTACTGACATTATGTTTTGTTAGCGATATTGTATAGGAATTACGCTCGTCGTTCACGTTTATAATATTATGCAAAAACATAAGTGTCAGAAATTCCTCCCTTTTACTAATAATGTTTAGAGTTGGATCACTTTCAGGAAATATTATGTCTTGTATAAATTCGCAGATAATATGTTACAAATTAATACATAATATATGCTGAATGTATCACACGACGCCATGATTTGTTCAGGTTGACAATGAAATCGATATGAGTAGGCTTATGTTTATATAAAATCTATTCGATTGACGTACCACCCGAACGTTAGCATGTATATAGCCTCATTTTTATCCATGTTATGAACCTACTTTGGAAAAATGCAAACTTATTGTCTTAGAGTTAGACGAGTTATCCATGACTTTATAAATCAAAATTTTCAAACAAATGTTACGTGTAAAAGTGAAACTAAAGTAACTAACTTTTCTCACATAGGGCCGTTAACAAAACCGTTAAAATAGTTTACTTAACATTTAACAATCCCTCTTGCACATGTTTCATTATTCACGCTTTCCAAAACATTTGTAGCATCAGCGGCGATAGTTCCGTAAAATATATTACTTGTTATATGACTCATTTTCCAGCATGTTTTGATACGTTAGCATATTATACATATGAGTATGTACGAACGTAAATTTTATACGAAATTGACCGCTTTCTAGTGTGAAATATATATTGTGTGGGCTTAATGATCCAAATTTAACTGTAAAATCTAGTCAAGTCGTTCTAAATTCCAGTTAATATGGTTGAGTTATTGAATTTAACTTCGAGTAACAATAAATCAATAATATGGATTTAATTAGATCATGCATATAACCAAAGTCATTATCATAAAATATCTTTAGAATATTTCACACCTATATAAACAATCCCCCGAGTAAGTAATATGCGGAGTGGCGAGAGAATATTTATCCGAGACATTCCAACTTAGTTCTGGGCTAGCAACGCATC
>DWNY01000102.1:0-21276 GCA_018250635.1 Telegonus apastus | reverse complement strand
AAATAAAAAATTAATTAAATAATTTAATAAAATATCAACTCTACAGCTTGATCGTAAAAAGGTATCCTATACGATATAGGTAGGGCTACAGGCATTGAACGTTTTATTAGCGTCATACATAAACTACAGTTCAATCTTGAAAATTTAAAACTTGGGGCAAATTTATGGCACTAAATAGTATCGTAAGTAAGATCCACAGTAGTGACACTGATTTACCTGTCTACGTCCAAGGCAGGGGACACAAGTTCAAATACTGATAGTGAAAAATTGCGTGACCGACAACGATTTGTCTGACTTGTCTACTTATAATGCTGTAAACCTTAACTGGCTCTACGGATTCCGGTTTACTGAAGTTGTGGATGCAACAAAGACTATTTAGGCGGTACGTCCTAACATTATAAAGTTATTTATCGTAATAAAACCTTATTGAATTCGTAATGTATAGTTGTATTATAGAAATCGTGTGTATAAGTATAAAATAGATTTAGAATATGAAGGATTAGTGTTCGGGAAAAATCCAGGTGGCATCAGAATAATAATGTTCTGAGAGGTGAGTGAAGTAGCTACCAATTCACACTTGGCCAGCGCGGTGGACCCCTCAACTCAGCCTAAGCCCCTCTCAATATAAGATAAGACCCGTGCCCAATAGTGGGCCAATAATAACTTATTTACATTTGTTGATTGTTAATAGTTCAGCAGTTCTTTAAATGTACAAATTTATTATTAATTAGGGAGGCCTGAAATTTAGTCAAATAATTGAAATAATAATACTCCGAACATATAAAAATGTAACACTCTTACATTCATAGCCGTTCCATGGGAATGTGTGCATCCACAGCACACAAACGAAATCCATAACAGAATTCCAAATTCAAATACCTGACTGGAATCAAAACCAGAACCCTTTTGCTGTAAAATCGCTATAATTACCGCTCTACTACGTGGTTTATCTCATTTTACACAAATAATTTGCGTTTAAAAGAATTATATTATCAACTACATACAAAAAGCTTTTATATTTTTCCTTAAGCCTTCTTTATCCTTTGACCAACCTTAGTGCGTCTGACAGGCAATTTTCTACATTATAACAGTGTGTATAATTTTATGTTCTAACACTATATAAACGTTTTTGTTGAATGGTTAAAACATGTAAAATACCAAATTCTTCTTCGTTCACTATATTCTTGACGAAAGTTCGTTTTTTGTTTTTATCTTCATATCCATAACCAGCAGTAAGTACTTAAGAGAAACTTTATCCACGCTTCATAATTAATGAATATCAATTATGTAAAAAAACGTGATTTGATCTGATTTGATCGAATATCGATCCGCTAGGAAATGTTCTTTGTTTTATCTATACGGTTTTGGTTTTTAACAAAATCGGGTTTTCGGGTTTATAGCTGTGGTACCTCATAGTTTGAGATTTAATAATCCAATTAGACTCAAAAAATCACCCTGTAGACGTATCTCTTTTGTTCCTGAGTATTCGTGGTTGAATCCGGTAAAATCCTTAAGATACAATAATCACTAAAGTAAGGCGAATAGTGTTATAATATTAAAACGTACATAAATTACTTATGATAAAGAAAAGGTGTTGAGTTTCCAAAGGAAAACGCTATTTAATTTTCATAATGTTCCTTCCTGCGAAGAATCTAATTTACTTCTTACAGAAAATTCTACGAAGAACACATGTGGGGAATAATAAGTAGCTTAAGGTTGGATTCCAATAATAAAATAATAAGTAATACAAGAACCGAGACCAGCTATGTAATTTGAAATACTTGTAATTACTTTAAGGATTATCTTTAGGCTCTTACGTGAGTTACAATTAACACAATAGTCAATGTTATTTCTGTTAAATTATATATGAAAGTGTATTCTAATCTTTCCGTTTATTCGAGAAACGATTCGATTTTGTAGATTAGTTACCTTAGTGGAGCCATTTTCTTATTTTTCATTATGGCGAACATTTTCAAATTTTGTTTGCAGATGGAGTATCTGCATTGGTATTTCAAGAAGTCGGTTAAAATAATAATCTAGTATACCTTAATACTAGTTTTTCTATTTTCTAAGTTAGCAAAATCACTAAAACCTAAAAAAAATATAGTTTTATTGACTTATACTATGCATGCTCTCTTGTATCTATCTACACGACTTCTAAAGAATTTTGTAATTTTTTTTATTCATTGCTGATTATATTGAAATAAGAATTCTTATTATGAGACCACAGTTTAATCAGAAATCAATTTCTTATCATTGAATTGCAATAATTGTAAGTCACTAATATACCATAACATAGAACCGGATAGCTTATGATGGTAAAAGTCCGATATCACAAGAATCCGATTGGGAGACAGTTTTGGTTTCGTGATTTCATTGCTATTAGGACGGCCCGCCGTTCCACGTTTATTGTCCAAGATACGAGTGGATTTGTGGAAGCAATTTCCTTTATACATTTTGTTTTGTCCTTTTTCCTGCAGTTTGATGGTCCACTTCGTGAGTTGTAGCTCGACTTCGATTTAACGAAACCCTCGATTCAAGCGATACCCATCTCTGCCGTAACCTGCCTGTGAAAGGAGAAATGTAATTATTCAATCAGATCACGTCCGTGAGATTGAACGAAAACTAATTTAGCGCCAAAGTTCTTTTCACTAAAATTAAACATACCTCCGATTTTCGTGGAGGAAAGCTTTGTACAGGCGTACTCAATTCTATAAACGTAGAACGGGACATGAAATCGTAACTAAATTTATTTTACTTTTGTATTACTTAAGGATTATTTTTTAGGAAAATAGTAGGTACTCATTTACTTTTTTTTGATTTGGACAGTTTTTACTGATCTTTCTGTGTGTATTAATAAAAAAAGCTTATTAAGTCAATAAAAACAGGAACAGCAAAATATATGCAAGCAATTGATATTTCAAATCTCCTTTAAATATATATTTTTTGACAAGTCAGTTACTTTGTTATGGATTCTAGAGACAAGACGAGAGTGTTTGTTATGTAATTTGTTAAGAATAATTGGGTCAAATTTTACTGAGATCGTAATAACTATAAGAATTTGGCACTTATAACATAAATGGTTTTGAGCGGGAATGAAATTCCAGAATTATGACAATACCAGGCATGACTTTATAACTATGGTTCTTATAGTCCTAATTATAAATTCATTCCACCACTTACCTACAAATGAATAAACATTTATTTATAGTGTTATCCTTCCAAGTTTAATTTTAAATTATTTGCTTAGCTAGGTCGTCCTATTACACCGTACTAAAAGATTCATGTTAGAACTACACTTCACCGTCTTACGCCTTTCAGAAAGAAAACGTGTCTTCACAGTGTAAAAGTACTGTCTCCCTTTTTAAGCCAAATAAACATGACATCGTCATTCAAACGGCCGTCTTATGGGGATCCGAGGTCCATCCTACGACATCTCCTTTATTCGTCAAGTTTTTGTCAGTCTTCCCGTCTTCACCCTCGCCTACATTTGTTAGGAAAGTTGTCCCACCGAACACATTTACCTTGAACGTTGAACGTTTGGGTTCCGTTAGGGTAAACACAACTGCTATTCGTACTTGCCCCTTAAATAATACACCTTTCGACTTCCTAAAATGGTGTCGTTTGTTTTTTTCATGCAGTATTTTATCATAACTCATTTAAAAGAATAGCTGCTTTTAAACAACATCATATTCACATATACTCTGAGCCTAGAAAATAGTCAAACAGAGTACCTATTAATCTTTATCAGTTTCATCTTTTTTACGATGTTATTTTATGCAGTACTAATAGATTTCACGTTTTAATCATAAGATGCCACTGCAAATTAATGACTGTAGTAACTTATCCAAAAAAATGACACTATTCGATTTTTTATATCCCTACTATATTAAACGACTTTATTTTATAAACTAGCTTTGCCCGAAATCTTTTTGTGAAAACCGTAAAAAAATCCGCCCACTTTATTTTGAGAAAATCGATCACGTATAGATAGCTTTTGGGGACTTTGTTTTACAATATGTATAGATAAGTAATAAATAAATTACTCCCAAATGAAATATTTATAACAACAGGTTAAATAATTAAACAAATGGACTATAAATAAAATTAAAATAATCGACGCAAATCAACCACGACCGCATTCTAATATTAACCCACGATGTATCAATGGATGAAGTGAGCACGGAATGGATGCCATTTGAGGAATCAATCAAAGCGACCGTTCGCACAATCAGCGTGCGTGGGCCGGACGAGCTAATCAAACTAATGGCCGCTAGAGGGCGCTCGATTGGACCGGAACGGCCGCCACAACAAATCACAACAATAACATTGACGCCTGATTGATTACACCTCGATTCCGATACTTAAAACACCTGATACCTTTATCTTTCGCTTTAGTAGTAAATAAAGACGTAATGTATTCTATTGGAATAAAGGTGACTAAGAGAAAAAAAACAGGAGATTGGTATCAGCGTCTTCCTGCTTAACATCGACATCTACTGTGGTCAGCAACATCCATGTGAGATAGTAGAACGTGTACGGATCGATCGGGAAGGTCCCACCACCACACTTATTTCTAGCGTGTAGATTCTTGTTTCGTTAGAATGGTATGATTGCTGGCTCACTTACAAGGAGACCAATTCGCAAGACTGGCAACGTGTCATTGATTCATATAAAACCCCTGTTATATTAAATTGGTTACAGATGTCCATGCGACAGTGATTTCTTAACAAATGGTACACTGCATCCTCTTTACTACTGCTACTTCACTCTTATAAAAACGCGGAGATATTTTGGTACTTGTTTTTTTTATAGTTATGAAAATAGCAAACAAGCATGCAGCCCATCTAATCATAAGCGGCCACGACCACCCTTGGTCATCTGCAATGAACCCCAGATAAGACCACAGTCCTACCTAAGGTCTTCCACAGATGCATTGCTACTCCTGAGGACGAAGTTGAAACGCCTCAAATATGTATGTCTCCCTTACCACGCCCATCAAACCAGAACACAGCAGTATTTAACACTGCAGTTATATAGAAAAATAGGTGTGGCGGTGATTCCGCCCGAATTTCTACGCTAAGGGTTCTACCACCTTTCAATTTTTCAAACACTTTAAAACTTCCAACGGACAAGAACGCAACTGGCGTTAAGAAACGCTTTTTGAACTACCCTAGAATCCCTTACCATATAAGTGCCATGGAAACATGACACAAATTAATACACCAACACGTAAGTAGTAGACCGATACGGCGACTGAGGCTACGGAAGCTATCAAAGAAATAATTTATTGTAAAAGAGAAAATTGTTAATTAAGAAAGCAAAATAAAAATTGTATTAACATTATTCATACTTTCAATAATCCATAATTTATACACAAAGCGTCAATATATGATATAATGATATTATAATTGGACAGAATTCGATATTATGTCGTTAAATCGATACTAATGAATGTGAAATTTTCAATTACAGTAGCGTGTATAAAACATTTCTTAACATTTACGGATTTATATAACTTTCTCTAGTTTATCTCTAGGAAACATTAGTTTTCGCTCGATCGGTCAGGTACTAGACGGGAATGCTACTAAATCTTCATTTATCATAAATTGATCATTAAGTACATGTTCTATCGTAACCAGGCTAAGAAGATTTCTAAACAATTTTAAATTACTGTGTATAGGTAGTAGATTAAAAATATTTAAGCCTATTTGCAGATATCATTTAGATAGATCCACTTTTACAACAAAAAATCAACTAAATCGATTAAAATATCGAAAATCACAAAAGAAATAAAATAAAGACAAGAAAATATTAATGTAAGATTACAGTAATGATTATAAAACTCTAAAGAATAGAACAGAAACAGATAAGAAAAAAGAACAGAAGGTAGAGAGAACCGAACAAACTTAGCCGCACTAAGAAATAATGTTGATTATAATGAATCGCTTGCGATAAGACAGGTGATATAATCTATAATAAAAACTCCATTACTCGTTGTACTCGTGTTGGTACATCACTGTCTGACCGACATTATGAATAATGGTTGAATAGACAAGCGACAATAAACAAGCGAATGGAAACTACAATAGGCATTTTAATGCAAATTTTGGTTTTGTGTGTGCATGCACGTCACTGAAGTGCCGGAGTCCGTGTCTGACTGTTTATTTCTGACCTTAGACAGACGGGAGAATCTAAAATTAAAAAGCATGCCGATCCAGCTGATGGTAAATGACTAATGCCAGCCACGTGATCACATTACTGCTACTCAGGCAACCAATTCCGACCGATTGGAATTGGAATTGTGTCAACAGCGCCGAATAAGTTTATTATCGGGTTAATTAATTGTTATTTAAACGTTTAATATGATATTTGATCTATCGGTCACTAAGTATAACAGAATGTAACGAAGCCGTTAATGGCCAATCCTAAGTAATTTAATATTTATATCAAGAGTACTCAAGTAGTGTCGACCCAATCAAAATCGGTCAGAATTAGTTTCGTGAGTAGCCATGCAAATTCGAATCCTACCTGATATGATATCGGGCAACTTTAGTAGGTCTGGCGGCCACTATCCACTAATTAATGTTGGCTACATGCTTATTGGTGGTTTTCCCTTGGTACATAAAATAACCTTCTTCGATACTTAATAATTCAATGATAAAGTAATAGTAAGTACGCAATATGTAGGTACTATTAAAGTTAAACTAAAAGATTAGGTCCGTAAGTACATGTCTAAAACCTACATAAATAGTGGCACAGTTTTAACGGCCAATCCTAGACTGGAAACTCGACTCATTTCAACACAGTTATCAAATATTAAGCGCAGTAAGTAGGCACATATAATCAAAATTCTAGTGCACGCCAGATTATCTCCACAACGCGAATGCCCTTCGAGTTGCGAGCTGCCTACAAGCGTGTTTGCCGAATTAGCGCCTTGTATTATATTAAGTGTGTCGAAGGATATCACCACTTCACTCCTTATAAAGAATTGGTTCTAATTCAAAAGGTTAAACACAAAAAGCCTCAGGTTTTTATGTTATCAATTTTATGAGACAGTATTTTTGGTTACTAACCTAATCTAACATTATTTTTAACTCTTTCTTAGTTTTTTACGATGACAATCTGCGAGGCTTACTTGATCTGACTTTCCAGGTTCAATTCCTAATCAGGGTAATTATTAATGGATGGTTTAATAAATCTATTTTAGGTCAAGCTTATTTTAGGACGGTCTTTACTATCCACATCTGTAATAACTTCATACAAATATTAGTTCTAGATGAAGCCAATCACAGAAGCGTTGTCACTCCTGAAGTCTAAGAAAGTGCCCTCACATGCAGGTATGCATGTATCTACATCATTCCACCGACACGCTAAAAATTGCTTCGCAATAAGTCGGTAGGTACTTCGAACAACAAAGTAACGCTTTATACACTCATAGCCCCACACTAGGATTTTTCCTGTGTCGTAGGTCCTATTGAATACACAAACACCCAAATCCAGAACAGAAATCTAAATTCAATATTCAAATATCTGTTTGACCGGGGATCGTACCTGGACACCACTGCGTAACAGACCGGTATGGTGACCGCTTCGTCGCACTATACAAACGGTATTCAAACTCATAGTGCTGTATTACTTATATTCCTTTTATCAGATACCTTGGAGAGACACATACGTACATACCTACATACACAACACAACGCAAGTAATATAATCCTGAACAGAGAATCCATAAAATAAATTACGTCAAGCACAAAAATACAAAACGAGAACTACTTCAGGTTAATAAAACGTTATTCTTTATTACATTATAATTAATTACATTAATACAGGTACGGGTTTTCGATTACCGGAGAATGCATGCAAAGTTGCAACAGTGGAATGCGTGCGACGCAGTACCGGTCTATTTTTACCCGGCAAGCGGCGCCCAACGGTCATCGACCAGCCGTCGACCCTTCTATTGTACCTACCTCCATCACGAAGATTCTTCTCAGAACAAAGGACACGCGAACTGGCACATTCGAGGTTTTTACCTTTTAATTAATTTACAGTGTAGCTACTTACTCGTAGATCAAAAAGGATAGACAAAGCCGCGCATTTTGTTGAGGTGATTAAATGTGATTAAGCGTCAAAGTAGATTGAATAAATTTCATACATTAGTAATGTTAATTTTTTGTTTATACTCTCACATTACGTACTCGTAGGTACACATTTTTATTCAAATTTAATTAGTAGATACCTATTTTATAACTTACAAAAACGTATCAACGACTAATAATGCGAGTTCCTCCTTAGTAATTACATATTCAGAACGATTTAGTATATATGATTTCTATGTAATTTGAGAGTATGTATCTTTTTGATCCCAGTCAAGCGGGTATTAAAAGTTATATCATTAAGATATAACTTTTATAGTGGAAGCGTGGAATCGTTAATAAGTATTTCTTGTTGGTTCTTAGACAATGACAAGGTGTTGATGTCATAAAATATGTATGAGAGGTTCATAAAAAGACAAAGACCGCACGCACTCTCCTCACGACATCGTAGCACGTTCTAAACACAGGACCTTAATATAGCGGGAACCCACACCGCATGCAGCCGGCGGGCCTTCCTAGAATTTCTAGAATAGCGTAATTGAATAGATGTATGTCTACCCGAAAATCAGACTTGGAACACTGTGTGTCAAACATAATTATGTAACCGCTGCCTTCACACAAGTCTTAAAATCACTAAACATAATAGGTATACATGATTTATACACAATTTATATAAATTCTAGGCCTATTTCTGCAGATTAATAGCAATGTTAAGTGCTGCTGTGTTTTTGTTTTAGGGGTGTAGGACGTAAGACATACTTAAGCAAACGTTCCAACTTAGTCCGCAGGGGTAGCAACGCCCCTGTGGGGTCCGCCTCAGTTAGGACTTAAGCTTATCTGGAGTTGACCACAGATTTTCTAACGTGACAATAACTTACCAGGCTACGCGTACTCGTTTCTTACTTCTATAATACAAAAATACATCCCGTAAAACACTTAAATCAATGTTACATACAACGGCGTAATTACTTCAAGTAATATGTCACGAATAATCGCAAAGTAGAGCGTGCGCACCGCTACTTATCATACGTACGAACACACGAACAATATGCGAACGGAAAGTGTATCTGATAATTATTAACGGTAGCGATTGTTTTTACGACCATTGCACAGTTTGCACCATTGTACAAAGCTGATAACTATTTCTTTAATTTGCTCGTATTGTTTGTGGTTACAATTTTAATTATAAGTAGTTTTACCATACATTTATGACAAAACAAAGATATACAAAAAATAATATTAACAAATATAAAACAATCCGAAAAAACTAAAAAAAAAGCGACTATAATAATAAGCAGAAGAAAATCGTCACATTTTGAAATAATTGAATGATAGAACGTACCTATTACTTGTCTAAAATTGGGCATTAAAAACTTCTTTAAATGCTAGTGAAGTGGACATAAAGAGAACTTTAATCTTAATGTATCTCAAATTTCCCAACTCCATCCAGTTAAAATCCCATCAACGAAGCTAAAACTACTCTACGGCAGAGTTTCTCAAATTCTCTTAGGGAACGCCAGTCGTAGCCGATACGCCTTAAAATTTACTTGACGGAGACTAGACAACTTAGCTTCAAAATATACCTAAAAATTAATAATACCTAATAATTAATAACAACATAACTATTTTTCTTTGTTACCGTACCTACTTAGATGTTTCTGTTCTTAAAAACCTAATTTTCTTTTATTTGCAGCCGGTTTTTACAAAGGAATTGTAAAAAGTTGTAAAGGAAGGAAGGAAAAAATTGTAAAGGAGTGGACTGTACCTACGATATTTAAAATTAAGATAAACCTAAAATAACATACTCATTATTATTCATATTACTAAAATAAATTATTAAGGGATATTTGGGCTCTTTAGCTATAAAGAAAAGTTTGAGAAATTCTGTTCTACGATACTTACGACCAGCTCTTGCGCAGAAAATCGCAACAAAGGAAATGCGAAAATGATGACAGTACACAAACACTTAATTCTACTGACAATACGAAGCCTGTCATTTGGATTCTGCTAGATTCCCAGCAATCAATATATACTTGACAATCGAAATAAACTAAGTACGTACCTATTTAATAGTGTAATTTTGTACGAGGTCGGGGTCAATATCATTTCCTTCACGAAAGCACGACCATAAGATTACTTATGTATTGACTTGTAACACTGAATGAAGTCGAAGGTCTAATGTGGAAAACCGTTATTAATCTGCCAGATATATTTACTCAGACATATTTACTCATTTAATAAATATAAAAAATGAAAAACCTTGTGTAAAATATTGTAATCTTATATTACAATACTTTAAAATTATGTATCACAATTATTTGAGGTTTCTTAGGGGACGAAGCCACGTGAAAAAAATAGTTTTAAATAGGTTTTCTTAACATATTAAATAAGCAGGATTTACTGTGGATACTTGACAACTGAAAGGAAATACGATTCATTATGTTTGTTTGTCGAGGTCCATATATTTCCTTGGCAAAGGCACCGCCGTGACGGATCTTGTTTACAAACATCCAATGACCTCTATAACTAAACAACGGGACCTTATTCAAATAGTAGTGCGTTATAACATTTTTCTTGACACAAGGCTTTTCAAGGGGGCATTATCACCTACATTGACAAACACTGTTTTACACTTACATAATGTCATAATAAATTTATGTTAATAGTATAAAAGAGTATTGCATAAAGTTTAAGCTACCATCACCGCCCACTTACAAATTAGTGCGGCTCTACGCACATTATGTATAAATAAGAGATGCCTTCAAAATTTCGTACAAATTACCTACGCAATTCTACCACGAGTTATAACATTTGATATTGCTGGTTATAACAATATATCCATTACGTGTCGATTACATACATCTTATTGAAACACGCAATCTTACTAATTCGCTATTTGACAACAACCAAACGTTTTGATTTGGTATATATAACTTATATCTGTTATTTTGCGAACATATTAAGTTGTTAAAGTTTTTTAAGTTTAAAGGTGGTAAAACACTTCATGGTTAAGCGCTGTTGTATTCGGGATCGAAGGGGTGGTCGTGAAACCTTCCAATTTAGTTCGTAGGAGCAGTTTATCCGAAGTTAATTATAGTTGTCCATGGGTGAGCAAGGCCATTTACCACAGGACACATATGTAGGTAGGTACGTATCCGAGGCGTAACAATTTTGTCCTCAGAGGCAGCAACGCATCTGCGGCCAACCATAGGTAAGACTGATGTTATGCGAAGTTGATTAAAAATGTTCACGGACGACAGGGGCCGCTTACCATCAGATAGACTGTAGGAACGTTTGCGTTTTCTGTAAAATCTAATCTAAAAAGCATGTTACGAGTGCTATAAAATGCTGCTTATCCGGAACCTAGAGAATGATGAACCCATAAATATTATCTTTATGCTTCATGGTTCGGACACTTAAAAAACATCAGCGGATTGTAAGAAACTAAGAACGTTAAAGTAATTTTATATGGTTTTTATGCTCATCTTTTTAGTTTGCGGCTTTTACTTTATTCCACTTGAAAAAGATAAATGATTACTTCATGTTCATTAAAGGCTGGCGCACATTAGGGCAAGCCGCGTTGAAACGCATCGCAACAGAAAAATTCGCCTATACATATATATATCTTTTTAGTGCCTTTTGTATGAACCATCGCTCACTATAGGCGGGCCGCACCGCAACGTCAAACAACACGAATATACAAAAGCATGCGCGGACTGCCGCGGATATAGTATGCGCCAGGCTTAAAGCTACGTGTTACATTAACCTATCAGCAAAACTTATAAGTAAATAGAATTAAAATAAAAGTTAAATAATAGTATAATAATAATACAGGTTTTAAAATACATGCCTGCGCCTCTCATACAAAAACTCGATAACAGAAACGCTTTAAAATCTCGTGAAAATCATAAATATACATTTATTATTATCATGCTTCCTACAGATACCAGTTAAATAGTTCTATTACGAAATATTTTAAATTGTATTCAATGTATAAATTATCTCGGCAATGCTCGCCTACTAACAGTATGACTATAAATAATAGCAACGTCTATCATTAATCTTAAAATAAATTACGGTTCGCAATTAAAAAAAAATCGATACGCATTTATTTGGTTATCTCATTAATTCCTTTTGTAACTTTGCTCCTTGTTTATCAATGTACAGGATTGGATATGGTTGAAGTTCTGTCCATGGTCGGCCACAGGTGCATTGCCCTATCCCTGAGGACTAAGTTGAAACGCATTGTAAAAAGTCCGTCCATTTTTATCCTTAAAACCACATAGCAGCGCTTAACAATATTGTTATAGAGCATAAATAGATGTGGAATCGGTGCATGTGAGATCGAACCATAATGGGCTCAACTCACTCTTTCTCGGGGAGTTTGAGAAAAGACTGCGACAATTAGGTATATCACTCACATCAGAATTATAAGGATAATCTCAAAGGCTTGTTTGTCAAATGGTTGGAGTTCCTGGTATCAACATACATACATAAATTTATCGTATTGTCGAGTTTACAACATTACAACGGATTTCACTCTCGGCTAAAATTTGTATGTAACGCGGTTGTTTACGGTTTCTTTGTCTAAACTCTAAACACGTTCCACGAACCCGACAAGAAGCGATAAGCCTCCGCCGGTCACAGAGAAAACGACAAATTCCGACAAAAGTGTGCGCCCGTATTTTTTTAAAGTAGGTGTACAGAGAAAGTACGTAAATCTGACTCACTTGATTAAGTAAAGGATGAGAAAATAAAAGAAATTTAAAATAAAACTTTGTACTAAAATACATAATTGCATTAATTACAATTTTGTTGCTTAGATTCTGTTATTGGGTACGCTGAATTAGTTCGAGCCATTTTCGCTGCGTCTCAGTTGGATATTTCCCGAAAGAATTCGGATTGAAAAGTTTATAAAAAACATATTCATATATAAATGAAACGTTATGTACAAATTTCATATTAATCCCTCATCTAATTTTCGACTTTAACGGACACAAACATGCGTACACTGAATTTTTATACACACAGATATATAAGAAAAGCGCATAAAAGTTTACGTTTCGAGCATTTCTTTAGTCCTATGTATAAGTACATAGAAGTTCCCTTTTATCCCACTTAGGCACACAAATGACGCATTATTCAAACAGAATTTATTGTTGCAAAACCTACAGCAGAACAAATCATCATTAGTAAGGAATTAGTCAGGGTTTCGTCACAGCAAATATCTACTATTCACTCGGTAGGAATGTCGTTAAAACCGCAGCCGGACGCCAGTGAGAGGACGTTCAAGTAAATCAGCGTATAATCTGTGCAAATAAATAATTTGAGTGTATCTGTAATCTGTGGTTTCGAAATGACTGCCTTGCACGATAAGATAATTCAGAAATGTGTCTTAAACTGTTTGCCTGGTTGTTTAGGTCAACTTTTAAAAGGATCCCGACAAATCAATGGATATTCATGGTAAATTTACTTTTGATTCCGAGAGAAGTATACAAGAGAAATGAAAAAAATCAGTTTTCAATCGGAATGGAGTTATTTTAATTTTGTCAATTTTCCGGATAATTTCAGTTACCCCTGGCGCCCATTGAAGACAACAAATTATTAAGAAAACAGAATCACAAACAGTGTGATAAATATAAATATCGTGGCAAATTTCTTGAAAGTCTAAATGAATCATAAGGTGCCTCGCCAAAACCGGTAACATAAACAAAAAGTTCTGCAACTTCCATTTATTTCATATTTTATCAATCGTTTAAAATAGATTGTTGATATACAATAATCGAAATTGTATCTAGGTTATAACGTGTTGTAATTAATGTCCTTAATGTTTTATTTATTTGATTGTGGTGTAACATGTAACAGATATAAAAAATCGCAGACATGTATTCATCAAGATATTACAAAGTAAATTAACATGTAACGATGTGTGTAGAGGTCAATCACATGTATTACGATCAACGTTTATGTTTATTGCTATGTCGATTTAACATCAATATATTGGCAGTAACGGATTAATGGTTTGAAATTTGGCAACATAATCTTGGAGTCCATGGTTGGAACCCAAGGCAACTAGGTACTTCTGATTTGTTCACGATTTCCCTTATTAAAAATCAATCATGACCAGCGATAATGGCAAAGGGAAACATCATATGTACGAATACGGACTGCAACCCCACAAAGTGAGATCCCGCAAAGGCACAAGATCCCGCGGGACGTGATATTCTGCGGGATCCCGAAATACTTGCGTATCTGCGCGGAATTAAAGGAAATCCAGTAGATTGTAAACCCCAATCGTAAGCAATTATGGAGTCTTGCACTTCTGAGAGTTTCAACGAAAATAATTTATCGATGCTGGGTTAAGACTTTCCATACGCACTTGGCTATGAACTCGATTTCACTATGAAGGTAGATCCGTGCCCAGCAGTGGAGCAGTATTGGGTTGACGACGACATTAACAGTTACTCAACCTACCCAATTGAATAATAGGATAATTATCCTCATAAATCACTTAACACTATTCTAGCGTGAATAATCTGAGGAATTTATGTAAACTTCGTAATGTATGTTGGCCAATGGAATTAGCTACGGGCGCACCTCACAAGTAGCATTTAGTTGACGCCATATTTTTGAACCTTATTTCGTATGAGATACAAGTTAAAATCTTTAAGCCCATAGAAAGAGCTATTAGAAATCAAAAATAACTAGTAAATATCGGCATGACCAAAAAATTGGTACATATCTAATTTTGAATATTTACGTTACAATTTTCACGGGCCGTCGCGGAACAGAATTCGATCCAACAATTTTCTTGACTCACTTATTATAGAACCATGTGATTTAAAAAGTCTATAGACATTGTGTATTAGGTACCTAATCTACTTGGCTGCAATCATTCTCACAGAGTCTTCTCTTTCTAATTTAGATAACCTCATTTTCCAATTCTGTGCGTTACACACGAGTCATTGCATTTTAATGCAAATACCTGTAAGTATATATAAAATACAAGCAGTTAATTTTATCGATATTATAAATTAAACATAGTATCATCGTTACGTAAATCTGATGTTACATAATTACCTAATTAGGCTGTCTATAACTGAGAAAAGTACCAGATCGGTTTGAAGGTCTTAATCAATTTGTCCCAACTGTCTTATGATTTCACGGAATCCAATTCTTCGAAGTAACTGAAACTGTGAGTTACTCAACCGATATGGTCTTGGATCCACAAAAAACTGAATTAAGCCGATATACTCGTATTTCATTCATACCTTGACACTTGGCTAAAAGGACTCGTTTTGACCAATCAAAAACTGCTTGAACCTTTTACGCAGAAACCAGTGAGGTATGATTGTCAAACCAAACCCAGGTGTGGGTCAACAAGTTTTTGTAAAAGCCAAATGAACATTCAGGGTAACAACCGCGTATTGACGTATTTTATTCATGAGTTTACTTTCGCCTCAAACATACCGCTAACATTACGAAACGTAGGAAGATATTTGTCGTAATAAAATTTGCATAATTCAATGGGCGAAGACAATTGCGTTTTATTTATACGTGAAAGTATTAAAGAGTCACTTGCTTACTATATTTATTTCCCATTTTGGTAAAGAGAAATGCGTGATTATATCGTGAGTCCAAACCGCAATATACTAATTTTTATAAGATTGTCCGAGAGGCAGCGAGAGTTACTCTGAAGAAGAAGTCAGCAGAAGTTTATTTACGGCGAGTTAAGTTTAGTCACGGCGATGTTTATTTACTACTTAGCTACTTATTTTTTTTATGGCATAACGAAAAATAAATAGGTTAGGTTAGAAAATCTTTAACTAGACGGTGATATAAATCTGGGAGTTTAAACGTACGTGTGTCTTATTTTCCGAAGCAAACATCATTTATTTAACAATATTACTAACTACTTAACAGGATATCTTATGGAGTACTGCTATAATGATGTTGTTTTAAAAAAATATACATATTTGTTGCGAGTTTTTTCGTTTTATGCACGTTTACTGGCATATCGGCGTCTATATAAATAAAAAATACACATTCAATCAATACGAACAGTGCACGGTAAAGTGGCGGCCTTATCTCATCGCCCAATTCCTTCCTAACTACAGCAATTATCGTGTGTTGCCAATTATTGCACTTCCTCACGAACGTAACCATTACAAACAAGGTTTTTTAGAGGTTATTATAAAGGTTACAACATAATAACTACGTAAACATTGACAGCAAACATTATAACTGTATTTTATGCAAATGTCTAAGTAGTCGCATGTAGTTGGTAGCTATTTTTTTCTACTCTGAATAATCAGCTTATTAACATTGACTTTACATTTTTTATGAAGCAAAAATCGTGTTTCAACTATTTTGTACAAAATGATTTTATTCGTTACTAGCTGTTGCCCGCGACATCGTACGCGCAGACTACAAAACAAACTACCTAACATTTAACCCCTAATTAACCTCCTTAGGTATGGAATATCAAAATTTCCTTTCGTGATAAAGCCGTACATAATAAATTGAACCTATTGTCTTAATTCTAGATTCAGTATTTAGGCTCTGCGATTATTAGTTACCTAAAGAGATTGTATCCTTTCGCTTTTAATAAAGAAAATTATCTTATATTACCCACCCGCGTGGCAGATCAGTCATCATACCGGTGTGACACGCAATGGGTTCCGGGTTCGATTACTGGCCAGACAGATACATGAATGATGTATTCAGACTTCTGTTCTAGTACTGGGTGTTTGTGTATTCGTGTTTGTATGTCCATGATACGCATTAACACCAAAATAAATTCTACAATATGAGTAACAATCTTCAGTTTTAACTAATGATTTTCAGACCTCATGAATTTCAGACCATGCGTTTTACAACGCATAAAGATAAGTAGAAATAATGTATTTATTGAACTAATTAACTTTTTCGGAATTTAATACTAACTATTAATGACTCTAAAACGATTATATAATGGAACCACATGGTGGATTATGTTCAAATTCTTTTATTTACTGTCTACGAGAGTTAATCCAATTTTGAAGTTATTTTATGCCCGTAAAATTTACACATAATTAGTAATTTTATTTGTATTCATGCATTTGAAAACATTTAATCGAATTCATTAACTATTGGACTATAATAACATAATGTCTATCATAAACTTTGCAATCGGCTCGTAAAAATGGATAGAAAGTTAAATGTTAGATTAATGGAGTTTACATTAAAATCGTGAATTAATTCGAATTTTATGTGAATTTTCCAATATTTACTATCTTATGTGAAAGTGGTGAAAATGTATTAGTAATTTACGAGGGTTGCTTGTACCACACAGTTAAAGCTGAAAAGCTACATTAACGTGTCTCACAACTGAGAAGAATAGCTTCACCACACTGCTCCAATTGATGTACGGACTTCTGTCGTCGACCCAGTATTGTCACACTTCTGGTCACGGGCCTCCTCTCGGAGTGAGAGGGCTTTTAGAACATAGTCCACCGCGCTGGCCTGCGAATTCGTAGATATCACAAACCTTTGATAACTTTTTTTCTATAGATTCTATACATTGCTAAAAATTGAGGCTTAAAATGCACAAAAATGCCACAAAGCACTGAATCGTACATAAAAATTAGCAACAAACGGCCAAGCATCCAGGTTTCTTAGTTCTTTATAGATTGATTGCGTTCTACAAAAGCCGCGTTGCTTCACCCGGTTACAACAATCACAGTCTTCTTCAGTATCATTGCATTTAATCTTTAGGTATATGCTATGATAGCTATGTTGCAAGCAGAAGTCAGTGATGCCGTGAACGCCTGTCTATGTATGGGCTTAACATCAGATGGGCTGCGTACTTTTATGCTTTTAACAAAACAGTCCAAACAAAACGCGTAGGGAAAGCCAGAAAATAAAGAAATGGTCGTGAAGTAAAAGTACGGCAATTAGATTCTTTTTTTTTTGGAAAGCTACGAAGCTACGGAAAGATACGGTGGTGAACTTTGGCTAATGCGAATTTCTATGGACGTGACAGTTCTACGCATATTCCGTGCAAACAGATTTTGCAGTCGGTAAATTTTTGTACATCCGTATTACGTTGTTATAGGGTGCATATTTGTATGATTTTCATTTTCGTGGAAAGAATGTTTACAACGCGCTTAGTAAGTTGCTTTCGTTTGTAGTTGTCACATCACATCAAGCAAAGCAATAGCTATAGCGGACGGGTTGAACCATGGAACAGAGAGCAAGTGAAATTGCTACATGGCTTTCTTTGTATAACAATCTTCTATTTCTTTATTATTAAGTTAGAATCGTGTAAAATCCATGAATGTCACGTACCTATTATTTATAGCTTCCAAAATTTTGTTACAAAATTTTTGTAAAAAAAGTTTTAATTTTATTTCAGCTAGGAACTATGTACAAGGCAAACTTAAGTAAAATGCCTCGAATTTGATTTCATAACTTAACTGATACATGAATTGTGCCATAACATTTTCTTCAAATTCCAATATTTCATTTAGGGCAAATGTCTTTGATTATATATTCTGTAGATCTAAAGTTACTTAAAAAAGCGCCCTAAAATAGTCACTAACTGTTAGCCTCTAAATCGCTAATGTTTACAACAGGCAACTTTACTGTCCAATCAGATTTTCTTTCCAATCAACACTAATTAATGTTCAGTAATAGATTTTACAACTAAGTATTACAGGAGTCATTATGTACATTCATACACGTTAACATGTTTCAGAATGCCACTTATTTTATTGTTTGCAACCAACCGTTTAATTCTCAACAAGCCAATTCGTAGTTACCCGCGTGTGACAACTGACAAGTAATCCGCTTTGAAATAGTGCCGCAACAATTTAATTAATCCATTAATTGGACGATTTGTAACAAATACGTCTACATTAATTTGTCAGGTTTCATTAATTTTACAGGCGAACATTGATGAACAATTTTACATTCATAAAAAAATATAAAAACATATTTCCTAAATCAAAGTGCATTATAATAGCATGGCGGCGTTAAATTAATTTTGGAAATCCTTAGATATGCAAAATAAATGCAGATGTGTTCGCAGCTACCTATATCATATTTAACTATGTCAAAATTCATATCCCAAATCATTTCTCCATTTTGCCTCTGGTTATGCGCGGATTGAGTAAAGCTGTAATCGAAATGGATAACAAAGAGCCAAAAATAATCTATACCTTGCAGGAGTAACTGGAAAAAAATACATACAAATATGAACAAAGAACCTCCTCTTCTTTCGAAGTCTATTAAAAAGATCAGAACATTTGTCAGCTATATTTATGACCATTTACAAATCACCCCTCATACAGCACACCTTGGGGGAATTATCAAGACCACGGCACAATTTCTGGCTGTCAATGTCAAGCAAAATTCTTACTTCCCGCCGAAATAAAAAACTATTACATAAATAAAAAAACAACATTCATGAGTCCATACAATCATTTAATTCATAAACTTTAATAAATAAACGAATGCATAATGTAGGTCAAGATTACAAGTACGTGAGGCAAGTAGTTTGGATTTTATTACAAAATTAAATATTTATTTCATTCTTTTACATACTTTTGCTTCATAAACTGTATTTCAATAACACTCATTTTGTATACATTCTTAAGATTTTTGCAGCAATTGAACCAGTTTTTGTATCGTAAGTTTATTGACCTTTATAAATCATGAAGTAGCGTAAGAAGAAGAGCTAACATTGCTCGTCAAATACGTTTCGGGCACCTCCGGATTTAAGGTTCGTCGAATAATACTTGACTCGACTGTAAGTGACGTTTTAGTCAACTAAATAGCGTAGTGCATTTAAAAATCTCCTAAAATTGAGCACCCTTAGCTGCCTATATAAACTGATTGACACTGTTTTGCAATTCATCTGAATATTAGTAAGTATTACATAACTACGGTCTCAGATAGAGTGTGAAGGTACATAACAGAAATGCCTTTAGGTAATTAACTACGAATATAAAAAATAGACACATAACATAGGAATTTATGGTCGGGATTTACAATACCACTGCCCAATGAAAGTTTATAGATAATTCAATAAATAGAAGACAATAAATGCAAGCAAGATATACGTATATCTATAGCGCCAGGGTGTTTCTTACCAATACAAATACCTACCTATTTTGTGTGTTCGTACAAACCATGTGTGCAAATCTTTGATAAATATTTATTTATGATGAAGCAACGAGGGTGATCAACATAGTTCCAGAGTCTTTTATAAATAAAAGCGATTTTACAACTATTAATATGCATGTAGTGATAGTAATCTTGATTGCGGAGTATTTAGTAACGCGCTCCACAAATGCGTAACCCGATGCATTCCACTAACCAAGAAAATCGTTGCTAACTAGCATTCACTAGCGTTATTAAATGAAGATCAAAAAGAGTATTGCATAGTAAAGTATTATTATCGGTAACTTCCCAATATGTAACGTTCGACATAATATCAATTTAAGGTTACCGCAGACCTAAACTATGGTTAAATAAGCCTGCTGTTCCACGCAGCATTGGATTAAAGCACCAGTGTGATTAACCATAGTTTTGGTGAATGTTGCATCTCCATGGCGTAATAGGTATCGTCAAGAGGAAGCAGGGAGGGGCAGATACCTCTCCCCCATCCCTAGAAACTCAAAAAGTTCGCTTATATTGAATTTTAACGTTTAACGTCACTAAGGGAGACAGCTGGGTCATTAGGTAGCGACTAACTTGCATTTTACTTACAGATCATCACTTTTAATTTACATAACACCATTATTTACTTACGACTTATTGAAAATCCAACTTATTAGGTGATTCAAAACTACAGTGACATACTCTGATATGATTTTTACTAAATATTTTTCACAAAACTAAATCTTAACGTTATAATGTTTTACCTCACTTCCTTTATCAGTCTATTCATTTCCGCTGTAAATAACCGTTTCCGTTCTCATTCGGGCTTTATTATCTTAAAACCTTTAATATTTTCGCCTAATATTAAAATTTATTTTACCAAGAAAACGTAAGTTTTCGTATGTACCTTTTCGTACCTATGTTCTGAACCACTATTGAACTGACATAATTATAAAGCTTTCTACACTCATAGCCCCACACTAGGATTTTTCCTGTATCGTGGATGCCATGGACACACACAAAGACGAATACA
>DWNY01000101.1:0-21332 GCA_018250635.1 Telegonus apastus | reverse complement strand
AGCAAACGAGTAATATAATAACAATAGTAGTATAATTATTTTTTTATATTTAAAAGAGGAGCTTTACCATTATTTTCTTTTAATACTAATTTAAATTTTAAAGGTTTCGAAAGAGTATTAATTTTTAAGCTGCGTGGATACGAATACCTATTTACGAATGCACATTTTACTGTTAAAATTATTAAATCATTCGTATTTCCTTTCCAAGTTTTATCACCTAAAACACTTCGTTCCTTTTTCATTTGGCAAGCCATGTACAATAAACGCCTATAAAAATGTTGTAAGACGTTTTTAAGTTTCGATACATAAATTATTCTGGCAATCTTTGCAAAAACTTAGCAAAACGTTAATTTCAAACGGTTTACTTGTCAAAAGTTTCCGAGACGCGGCCGTTTGAACGAGCCGGAATTTAAAAATTAATCTCGACGTAAGCCTGCGATATTTCAATTTCAAATTTCGGTAGTATGAAAATTTGATTTCAAATTTGGATCCTCTTTTTATTCGCGCGAAATGAGATTCCTTTTTAAAGTCCATTGTATGAACATAAGAAAGCAATTTTGGATATGATTATTCAAATACAGTCTTTTTGCGCGTGCTAAGGAAATTGCTTTGGCATAAGAAACACGTAATATTAGATTTAAACTTGTGATACGGGTGTCGTGAAATGCAAATTTAGACGTTCCATTTCATTGTCGGGATTTTGAAACGTATGTGTGATCAACTTCCGTGAGGACCCTTAAGAATATATATCATAACAGAGGTTTATAAATGGGTTGTAAGTGGTTACTACGATTCTTAAAGAGAAACTCAACATGGATTACATGATCGGTTGCGACTTTATTTTCTTTAAAAGCAGTCAGCACACGCATTAAAAACCCTTAGACAGCACTACTCGCTGGATACAATTTTTGTTACACCTTTAGCATGATGGCTATCTTTTGCCTGTTTTAAGAGGAGACTAAAAGAGGGCTTTCGGGATTGGCGGCCAGCGACCCCGGGAAGAACGACAGTATGAGTCTTATCCCAGACGTCGTGGAGCGTATAGTGTTCATTTGGGTGGAGCCCGACGGTGCAACGCCCTTAGAGGATTCCGGTTGCGATCCGAGATCCTGGAGTCTTTTTCGCAGCGTTGAAGACGTCGCCGGGGGGTTTAATTGGGTAAGAATTTCACATAACCCGGCGTTGCCTCCATGGTAACGGGTACCTTTTGAAGGTTTTCCTCTCGAAAACAAAATAAGAAACACAAAGCCTTGGATCTCGTCTCCAATTTTTTCCTTAACAACACATTTGTATTTCTATCTTATTAACTTGCGATACACTTACCTCAATGACTTCAACAATTTTCCATGAAGACTTCATTCTGTTAGTACAACTTTTTAACGCAGAACCAACTGAGAATTGACTCGAGCAGGTTCGAAACAGTTCGACAGTTGTAACAAATTGATTTTATCCCATCAGACGTTTCGGGTGAACAGGAAAGTATTAGAAACATCCATTTATATTTATTACATCAGACGTAACAATCATTTATCAGTCTGGTTGCCTTCGTTGCTATATGAGAGTTTTCATTCACTACACTTTAAGTTTAACTGCCAACTTCTGAAGTTATGGTGCTGTCATAGCATTTCAATTTCGTAAAATGTTGTTCCAAGCTTTATGATTTTAATGTTCTTACCTTCTTATTGTGATTGGTCATTTTTTCGAAGGAAATTATTCCAGTAAAATGTACTAGTTTTTGTATCTACTGTTACTATCAATTAACTGTCATGTACTTTGACGACTCGTGTCACGGACACCATGCTAACCGGTCTAACACGCAATGGGATCCGTGTTTTATGCCCAGCCAGGCCTATTTCTAAAATTAATAATTAAGATTTCTGTTCTGGGTCTGGGTGATTGTGTATTCGCCTTTATCTGGCACTGTGTGTTAAGGCACTCATGACATAAGAAACGTGCTAGTGTAGGAGGCCTTATTTATAATTTATTTCTCTAGTTGTTTATAAATACTAGCGTAAAGCATACATAGTACGCTAAGTTGCTTAGGATGTAAAACGTTTATTACCGTGTGAATTTCAGCGGTCCAGCTGGCGGTAACCCGATAAGCGCTGGCCACTGTGACGGCGTATCTAGCGCTAAATTGTTTATAGCGAGTAGAGTGTTTTGTATAAAGTAGTAAACAACGGGTTGTCTTTATATTTTTGTGTAAGAAAGCTAAAGTATATTCCTGAGAGTTTTACCTTACATATAAAATCTGATTATGTTTTAGTTCCAAAACCAAACGTCCTTTTTGTAATCACACACAAGATATCAGTTATTTTATAGTAACAAACAGACAATTGACGGGTTATAAAAGCACTATATACACCATATACGTTTATATATTTCGCAGAAATATTCACTTTGGCTATGATAAACTTAACCTAGATTATGCACAGATTTATAGCCAGTCTCATATTGAATCTTTCAATAAATCATTCCTAGGAAACACGCTCAGAACTGCACTCAAACTTGAACTAATGAGGAGAGAGTTTACTAACTCCGCCGGTAGGAACAATATCCGTCATACATATCCTACAGTACCTATCTACAAGAGACTCAATTGTATCTTCACGTGCTTTTTGTCTAGAAGCAGTTTTGACGTTTAGTTTCCCAATTATTTTAACTTTAAAATACATTGAATGTAATATATGTAATTGTATGTGTATGTACAGTTATTGTATGTACATCAAACATTGTAAATTGAAATTGTTGCGTAATTATTGCAATTGAATTATACATTTATTTATATATTACCTATGTTTAACCATTGAACAGAGTTCCTAAATGCGTTACATTTAAAACAATTCAATAATTAATTTTCGTATTACTACCAATAATATATTTTACATTTTAAATTGGCAATTATGGAGTAAAATAGTTAAATAATTATGGACAGTTTATTTTTGAAACATGTACCATGATATAAAAACATGTAGAATGAGTATTTTGCATATTTTTATGTTATGTCCATAGCATACTCTGAGGTACTGAATCTATTACTGAAAGTTGAGTCGGCTACCGAGGGAGAAATTTTGCTCATAACACATGAGTTTTCCGTGTTAAAAATTCTATTAAACCTCATATCTCATACATAGTCGGGTGCTTAAGGTAACCGCATACTGCAAGGAGAGCAAAACAAGCTACTAAATTTCAAGAATGTAGCTATAAACTAAAATTTCTAAGTAAATTATTTTAATAGAATACTAATTGTTGCCCGCGGCTTTGACCAAAATGAAAAATACTTTTCCTTAAGAAAGGGCGTGTACATCAGAAAACAAACTTCAACTAGTTTAGCGATGGTGGCTTGGAGTCAAACCACAAAGGATACTACAATCTTCAAGGCAATATATTCGTAATAAAAAGATCCGAAGCCTTAAATAAGTCTTTGTAAACGCAGCGTACGTTGTACAATGTTGAAATTAATTTTTCATCAAAATTCCCTACGTGCGCTAGGAAATATAAGAAATTCTTATGAGCGCATATGATGTGGTTCTAATGTGTTAAATTTGCCTGTAATGCAATTGTGCTGTAGAAAGACTAAGAACTCATGTTGTTCTAATTATCCTTTTCTGTGTGATATATAAAGTGTTCTGATTTTTAAATATTTTATGCAACCTGACAACTAACGATAATGTTTATTAAATAGACTACAGTTAATTTATTAGTTACAACCGTTATGTAATAGACTACAGTTGAATAGAATATTTCTGCTGTATCAGAAATAAAAAGTTAATAAAATTGTACATTTTTGAAAACCTTCGGGGAAGTGCTATAGCTGAAGAATCTCCTGATTGGTCCATTGAGTACTAGTCCATTTAGTAATACGACTATTATCCCGCGTTATTTATCTTTTACTAGCTTATTAAAACTAAAAGGTTTCAAATATTTATCTATTCTAGCAAATGACCATCTGATAAAGATACTTTCCTCATCTTAGGTAGGTGTGTGGTTTGTCTCTCTCGAATCGCTGTTAGCAAATGAAGGACATCTACAGCGTCCTGAACTACGCT
The DNA here is from genome assembly GCA_018250635.1 of Telegonus apastus. Taxonomy (NCBI): domain Eukaryota; kingdom Metazoa; phylum Arthropoda; class Insecta; order Lepidoptera; family Hesperiidae; genus Telegonus; species Telegonus apastus. The sequence continues at coordinate 17,283 of DWNY01000101.1, read as the reverse complement.
GTTCCAATACGTATTGGAGACATTCACTCTATGATATATGTATGATAGATATATATGATAATAATTTCGTACATTTCTAATACATTTCATTTGTAGTACCTATACCGAAAGGAAAACACTCTAGAGGTTATATTTTTAGTTTTACTAAATTGTACTATTTGAAAGTATTTACGATTATTTAGCCACTTAGATTTGTTGAAAATAATCTTAACACCTAAATAGCTTCGGCGACTATACAGACGTCGAAAACACCACTACATCAAAACGAAGATGGATTTCTCTTAAATAGCTTTTTTACATATAGAAACAAACACTAAACACTTACTACACTCATAGTCCCACAGTAGGATTTTCCTCTGTATCGTGGGTGCCATGGAAACATACAAACACGAATACACAATCACAACGACCCAGAATATATATCTAAATTCATCATTCAGATATATCTGGCCGGGGGTCGAACCCGGAACCCATTGCGTGTTAAACCGGTATGGTGACCGCTCCGCAGTGGGTCGTCAAATATGTACTTAGTAAAGGTCGAATCCAAAGCTGATTTCAAAGCATGATACCGGAAAACGGTCCCTAACCGACTGGGACGCAAATGGCCGTGTCCAGTGGACCGGACGAACTTATTTTGACCTCCAAAGGACAAAGGATCGGGAAATAACTTCCACCATTACCTTTTTTATCGAAATGACAGGTTTATTATACGTTAGAGTCGTTTTATTATTATTTTATGCTGAAATGTTATGTCTCTCACTTAATTTCGTATAAATATTGTACTAATACTGATTATGACTCAGTTTTAAAAGGCTATAGCTAATCTGTAGTTTACTAGAGTTCAGCTAGGTAAGCTGAACTCTAGTAAACTACAGATAGAATATCAAAACACCCTTAAGAATATGTTTCAGGTTTCTTCACTGTGTTTGCTTAATGTTTTTCAAGCAAGGATTTTCTAATTATCTTATAATGCGCAGATAGTGAAGAGGTCCGTACGATTTGAACCCCGACCTTAAGAGTCTACCACTGCTTTTGTAGATATGTATCTTACTAATACTCTCGCAAAATCCCAAAGTTGATCCTCAAAGACATGGACCCGGGAAAAGGTCTAACGGAAATCGCCGACCTTGTCATTTAGGTACTAGTGGATCAAACAAACTTGTTAAGGCTGATGACAATGGATCAAGTAATAGAAGGCAATGCAGATCCGACACATTATATTACTATTTTGAAACGGCTTTGAATATTATTGGCTTACATTACTTTACGTTTATTTTCTTTTTGAAAAAAATACTATAAGTTTTGGCGATAATGTTATGATAATGAAACCACTTACTCCGTCGATTGTATTTTATCAATGGCCATCCTTTTATTTAATGGCGGACTTATAGATACGTCGTAGTAGATACTGATATCAGATTAGTTTACCTACATTTACAAGTACAGTACGTTGAGATTTTTGTGTTTCTGCAGTAATAAACTACATTGTTCTTGCCTTGACCACCCGCGTGGCAGAGCGGTAACCATGCTGGTCTCACACGCAATGAGTTTCGGGTTCGATACCGGTTTGGTTCCGGCCAGACAGATATCTGAATGCTGAATTTAGATTTCTGTTCTGGATCTGGGTGTTTATTTACTCGTGTTTGTGTATTTCACTAAAGAAAGTCCTACTGAAGGCTTATAAGTGTACAAAGTGTTTAATAAAATAGGCTTAACGGTTCACATACCCAATTTTAGAACTTCGTACATAATTCTACTTTCGTAGCAACACAAACACAAAGGTTAAAACACGTAATCCTTACGTAACTAGTCATTTTACCACAAAGGGATGTCGCAAGCGGGAACAAAGTTGATCCAAAGAAAAAGGCTATTTGGAAAACGGCCTCGTATCGGGCACAGTGGCCGCAGCGCTTAGAGGACAAAATTGTTCTTACCTGCAAAGGACGGCTTTGTCCTCTAGTCGATCTCGACTGGAATAAACGAGTGTACATAGAACAGGTACAATGTACATAAATTGTGTAGTAAAAGCTGTCATCCAAAATATTAGATATTTATTTTGTTGGGCCTCTTTATGAGATCTCTTGGCTGTTCCTTGCCAGTAGCCGCTATTTTTAATTATATTCTTTAATGAAACTAGTTGTACCTATTTGCTTTTTAGTGATAATGATAATTTAGTAAAAGGTAAAAATATGGGAATTTATATTTTAGTTATAAATATTTTGGAAGCACGCTTAACCTGGATGGTTTCCTCTTAGGTAGGGTATATTAGATCTTACAGGTTTGAATATTGTGTTAATTTTTTGTAAAAAATTTGATCCATACATTATGGTATCAGAACATTCTGTTTTATGATTAGACGCAGTCAAATGTCATATACTTGGCAAGGAATCCGAAAATATATTTCCGTAGCTTCTTAAATTAAAAATATTATTTGTTGTCTTCAAGTTATTATCAACTTATTAAGGCACTCTGCTTTGAATGCAATCACTTTATAGCTAAATAATCCTTTTTAAAGAAATTTCTTCAAAAAACTACCTAATACTAACTAAGTAAAGATAGTAATTAGAGATACCGACCAGACAAACATTTCAGTTTCATTATTCGTAGCAGAAACCTGCGCATAAAATGAGCTCAAGTTTCTGAAGAGATCTTAAGAGAAGAGGATTAGTCTTTACATTACTATTCATTGCTCACACAAAGGGATGTCCCGAGCCATCATCAAAGACACAATTCCCGGAAAATGGTCCCTAAATATCCCAGACATAAATGGACGGGCCACGTCATTTATACTAAACCGAACAAGCTTATTTCGTCTTGATCCCGATAAAGAATAATGATGGAAAGACCCAAATGTAGGCAAGGTGGAACTTTGTAGTTCGATTGCGGCCACGGCCGAAATCCTTATTTCTTCCTTAGTCCTTTTTTTGCAATACTTGAAAGTTCTGATAATAAAGTAATAAAGATTATAATAATACAATTAAAACAATTTTATTTCCCCGCCGCATTTTATTGCCAATAAAAGTAAAGTGTTGAATTTAATTGAATTCATTAAATGAATTATTAATGATTTTTTTGGTTCATAACATCCAAAAATGAAAATAGATGAATTTTCAATTAACGGAGTAATTTTTTAAAAAATATACTTTTAATAGTTAAGAAAAGAGGCTTTATAAAAGCAACGCTAATATTGTTACGTTCTTATTTTAACAGTAAAACATGAAAACCGAGGCTCTCTGAGTGTTATTCTTTAAGTCCATTCTTATTTACATTTAATTACCAAGAAAAATACATTCATTTAGTTTTAAAATAATCCTGATGAATTTATTTTCATTAAAATCGCGCTTAAAACACACATTAACTTCGCTACAAAGTCTGTTTGTTTCTAAAATTAATAACACAGGTGCAGAAAATTCAATGTATTACTTGGCAATAAATTACTACAACCATGTATGGGTTCCGTAATAAGCCTCCAAGGGATCAATTTGAAAAATATCAAGTAACGTAAGTACGTACGCAAACCTAATTTGTTCGAGAAATATTTCTGTTATTACGTCAAATGTTTCTCTTATTTTATTTGTGGTTGTGGAATAAATAGTACGAGAGAGCATACATTTTATTTAATATTATGTGGTTATTACAGCGTATTTAAATAGATTATTTGTGCCTTATAACAGCAGTGTTAAGTGCTGCTGTGTTTTGAAGGGTGTGGTAAAGGAGGCTTTCCAACTTAGTTCTCAGGGGTAGCAACGCATCTGTGGCCGATCTCAGGTAGGGCTGTGATCTTATCTGGGGTTGATTACAGATGTCCATGGGCGGCAGTGGACACCATCACGTGGCTTTTATGCTCGTTTGCTATTCTTCAGTTATCTAATAAAACCATAAAACTTATTCTAATTGAAAATGTTTCTTTCGAAAGTATTTTTTTCTGTTTTAGAGGTAGTACAGTGTGTGTACTTTGTGCTTCGACTCCGGGGGTACCTCCGCCACACCTATTTCTATCTAACATCAACAGTATCAAATTCTGTTGTGTACCTACAGGTTAGAAGGTTGCGGTAAGGGAGATATTTATACTCAGGGTAGTATAGTCAACGCATCTGTGATCAATCTCTGGTAAGACAGATCTTTTCCGGGGTTGGTTACAGATGTCCTTGGGCGGTAGTGGTTTACCATCAGGGGGATTGCTAGGACATTTGCTACTTCCATATAATAGAATAAAATATCACCCTTAAAAGTTCACTAGTACCTATTGTTATTTACAACTTCTGAAGAAGGGACCATTGAGATTTTGATATCGTTATATCTTAAGTTTCAAAGTATAGTATTCATCCATCATTCGGAAAACATAATAACAAACTTATAAAATATTATTGTGATGACAGCCAAGTTACCGCTACATTTATAACGAAAGATTTTGGTCTTAGCTTTTATCGACCATACCGATTTCATAGACAAAGGGTTCTGGATTCGATCCCAACCAACCAAACATGGCTCGATCCGTGACGACCTGCGTGGCGGAGCGGTCACCATACCGGTCTAACACGCAGGAGTCCCGGATTCCATCCCCGGCCAGATCTGGATGATGAATTTAAATTTCTGTTCTAAGTTTGGTTGTTTGTGTATTCGTCTATGTGCGTTTCCATGGCACCTGCGCCTTAATGTGTAGAATGAGCAAATGGGCTATAAGTGTCGAATGCGTTAAAAAAAATATTAAAACAATAATTATAAAATTCTGGTCTAGGTCTGGGTATACTCATCTAATGTGCCCACAGCATAATGAAACTATGTATGTAATGTGAGTTACCATCGTATAAATCGTGGTATTTTAAAATATTTTTTATTAAAAATCTTGTCCATAATAAACTTAACAATTTCAAAACGATACAACTTTGGAGCGAAACCTTATAAACCTTTTATTTAATTAAAGTGTTTTCCTCTGCCTGGGATACTGAATACTACAGTTGCAACGTCTTCCGTATTGTATTTGGTTCAGTTTAATTTCTACCTTGAGGCAAACTAACAATTATTCTACGAGTTTAAGTTGAGCTTTTCCGTGTTTTTGATTTTCTTTTGATAAAGTGCTTGCTGGCATATTGTTTCACTTTCACAGTTTCTGTCTTAGACGATACTAACTCTTGACAAAAGAGAATTTATATTTTCATAGCGAAATTAAGTTACGCTTGCGTGCACTGCCTTTTTAAGTGGAAATTCTATGTAGATATCTTCTTGGAATTTACATTACAGTAAATATAAACAACGTTTACTGTAATGCTATTTATCTTTGCGTAAAAGGCTCAGTTAAGTTTGTTTAAACAAGATTACACCAAGTATACATTGGTTGTAAGAAAAAACATTATTCAAAATGTATACGAGTTTAATCATTAAAATAATTACCATTAACCCATATGGCTTAAGGCAATATTTATGTAATGCAATGTAGTATATGATGAGAAAAACAAAACTATAACTTACCTCCCAAGTTTTATAAAGGGTAATAAGTATAAGTACAATAGTAAGAAAAATAATAATTAATAATAAAACATTTAACGATTTTTATGAAAAAAAAACCTTTTTCTCCGCTCAATGAAGCATTCATGAAAGGCTTACAACAATTATTTCGAAAACACGCAAATGGCGTGGCTGTAGTGCCACTGCAGTCGAATTATGGAGAATGCTACCACCATACCACTTTCAAATTAATACAGAGATGAGCGTGGCGGATTGGTTATACCTGTAATGGATACTAACCGCAGTTATAATTGCTTTTAGTTTTGTGGCCCTGCGGGAAGAGATGTCGGTCATTAAATGTGTCAAATATGACAGTTATTACGATTATTACATTTGAATATCAATGATGACGGAATTATTACACTTGGTAAATAATATTGCTCGTGATACATAAACAAATGATGAATTTATTGTTGAATAAAAAATATAACATTCATAATTCATTACTATTCATGATACTAAATAACTTTTGAGGTGAGTGGAGATTATTTGACGGTATCCGTTTGTTTTTCAGAAAAATGAAGAAAAGTTTTTTTTTTATATTTATACAAGGTTTTCAGTCGTCATTCAGAATTATCACTATTTAATTTGTGACAAACAGTACGATTAGAGAGGAGTCCTTTTACTATTAAAATGACAAAAATAATTTCACAAACGGACAATTTTCATAGGACAACATTTAATGATGGATAAACTTAATTTTGAGTAATTAATATTTTACAATAGATTTCCTATTATGTGCCTATTTCTGCTTTATAATAGCAGTGTTAAGCGCTGCCGTGTTTTGGTTTGAAGTTGCTACTCCGAAGGATAAAAATGGAAAGCGTCGGAAAAGTGTATTTTTTAACAACTTCAAACCAGGATACAGCAGCGTTTAACACACATAACTATTGTGTTATATAAGACGTAGAAGAATAATCTGCAGTAGCGTTTCCGTCGAAATGTATGATTATCTGGCCTACTTATTATCCATGGCTATACTGTACCAACTGGCGGTATGCCAGAGTGTTTGCTTGGCATATCTTATGCTTTGTCTTATATCATCGTTGACATAGGACCATGGGTCGTTCAACTACGGGTCTTTGATCTTTCCTTTTAACCAGCCAAATAGAAAGTTCACAGTTCAACATAATTATTAAATTTCCTTTATTTTGTGAACTTAAGGGCGGTTTTGTGATTCTGATAGCGATTTTATGGTCATATAATTTTGAAATCAAAGGATGACCTGCCAATTAATATGAGTAAAATTTATTTTTAATTTCCTTAGCAATTAGCATGAAAATCAGTGTGTCACAAAGTTTTTCCCGCGTAAATCGCTACCTCGGAGGGAATTCTAGGATAAAAGGTAGCCTATATGTTGCTCCACAACCTCCTCTATCTTCTAGTGAAAGTTCCATCTAATCTTACATTGACAAAATCGATCACACTCAGACTGTTCTTGGGGACTTTTCTATCATTACTCTAGATGATCACAGTAGATAATCACTGGCTATTGTTCTGGGGTATATCCTCTTCAGAATAATAGGATTAATTATATAGATTAATTATAGGACTATTGCCATTTGTAATGCATAAAGTAAATCATGCAGTTAGACAGAGTTATGCATTTATAATGGTAAAGATTGATCTGAGGTATGGTTTATCGTTTTAGTTTTTATTTTACTAAGAAGAATTGAGCATGTTACATCATTCTGTCCTTATTTTGTCGGAATCTGCATTTTTCCTCCGTTGTGTTAACATGTCTACCAAATTATACAAAGATGCGTTACAGTCGATCCTTGAAAGCAAAACAAACGCCTTAGTTACGAAGGATGTATGATTCATTTGTTATAAAAGTTTACATACAACTTCTTACGGAAGCTCGTCAGAATTGAGAATCTTGGGTAATCTCCGTATGACGTTTCCGCCTCAGTTGAAGTTTGAGTCAGCTGTTTGTCGTGTCGACTTTCGTATAAAGTCGACTCGACAAACACGAAGTATGTCGAAGAACAAGAAGTAGGAAGTCTATCGTTGGCTTTAAACATATTTTTTTCTTTTTAGTTTTATCCTTCAAAGATGACATTTTTTTATATTTAAAGTGATTTAATATTTTGCGATGTTTAACATTAATGTTCTATTTGTACATTATTGTTCTATTTGTCTTTGTCCTTATTTTTACTTTTGATAGGAATCTGCTCTTTGAATAGTTAATGTGTAACACTAATAATCCGATCAATATTTGGAAAACTTACAGCACGAAAAGGTGGCCAGTTAACGCGAATTGCAAACGATCTAGTTCGCCACAACGCAATTATCGTCTGGCAGGTGCTAATATTTTAGAACGTTTACGTACCGAGTATTTAGCGGTATACACGGACAGCATGGAATATTTTATGTAACATATACCAACCGACGTATTTATGTACCAACCTTCATTCTTATATTATACAATAAGCTAACAAGCAGTCCCGTTGATGATACCTAAGTAGCCACTGAAGCCCATGGACATCTGAGATTTATCCTCAGATAGGAGTAGAGTCCTATCAAAGGTTTGCCTCTGATACGTTGCTACCTCTAAAGACTAAGTTGGGACGCATCGGAACAATTTGGATTTTATTGACTTGTGGTTTTTTTATCATTTTCTATTTTATAAAGTCATACTTTATACTGAATTAGATATTTTATTGCTCGGGCGTAAGCCTTGAGAATATGAGGCAGTTAACAAGATATGATTAATTTAGTTAACAATGTTTACGAAGCAGAATATTGGTGAAAAATCGCACCGGTAACGTGACGTAAACTTGTTACTAGAATCGCCTGACGGGAACCCCAGTCCAGCGCTAATATGTTACACATAAGAGTTTTCACTATATACAAGGAAGTAGCTAATATTTTAGATAGTAGGTAGCGTTTCATAATGTTTATAATATAAGTTAGTTAACAAAAATTAAATCCATGCTACCAAAGATGTATGCTTTGGGATTTAAAAAACACAATTCTTTTTTATTAATTTTTAATTAAAAAGAATGTGTAACGGAAACGGTTACGCAGGAGAGAACAATACATTACGTTTATCCAAACAAATAATAATAATATATATTGTATTTTTTATTTTGTCTGGTTGTCTGAACGTTCCTACGCGTCCACTAGTATGTCAGTATGCATTATTTCTATAAAAAGCTATCAAAATATACCTAAATAAAATATTCATGTGTTATATGAATACTGCATCCGGATATTCCTATCTTGCACGAAGAAAAAACATATTTATTTATTTTAGATTTTCCTATCGTGGAAACCACATTTTTGCTCTGCAATTTACGTCTCGTTCGTACCGTGAATTTATCATGCAACGAAATAATTCTAACACGTCAACCACCTCTAGCGTAAACCTAGACGCTAATTTATAACGTCGGATGGAGAAAAGTTTCATATGTTTTACATAATTCTTCATTTTGAAATCGTCAAATTAATGAAAAACATGGGGTATTAGTGAAAAACTGTTATTTTGTCCAATAATGTTATGTTTATCTCTGTATTAGGCTAGAGATGCTAATGACTGCATTATAAGTTTCATTATGATCACTCAGTGTTACATAAACCGTGACATCCAAAATAGATATCTGAATACATCGTTTAAATTTTTACTCGTCAGTCGTTTTACTGGTTGAAGAGAATGATTGGCTTTCAGTGCCACAATCATATGAACAGAATGACTATTAACTCAGGTAAGATTGGAGTCCTATCTGAGAATAGTTACACAATTGCGACCCATGAGAATTATTTTGGAATACCTATTGCTTTTTCCCATACCACACCCCTCAATTTTTTCTAATATGGAAGTAGCAAACGAGCATGCAGTCCACCTGACGGTAAGTGGCCTATGGACATTCGTTATCCAGATACGATCATCAGTCCTGACTGAAGTTGACCACAAATACCAACACCTGAAGACTAAGATGGAAAGCCTCGGATAAGTATGTCTCCCTTACCACAACCTTAACAGAATACAGCAGCGCGTAACACTGCTGTTATTTGGTAGAAATAGGTGTTACAGTGGAGCCGTGGTCGAACCACAGAGATTACTACCACCTACGACACTAGCACTGCACTGTTCTTATAAAAAATATGTGTTACGGTGTAGCAACCAGGAAAGTTTCTTCTAAAGACGTTTGTTTGCATTTATTACCGCTGATTACACTTAATCAATCCTTATTTTGGATTCAGATACCTGTTACGGTTCCAACACAAGACTGTTTCATTATTTCGTTATATTTCAAGACCTTCATAACTGGTTTAAACACTGGGCTTACGTTAATCAGCCAAGATACTGTCACCTCCCATCTCTTTCATCAGATTAACTCAGTTAAACTAGGATTATTAATGGTACACAAACGTACATGTTAATGTACTCCCAATATTAATCATGAGTAGGTACATAGTACAGAGATGACGTAGTAGTTGTACGTAGAGTGCACTACCTAAATAACTGCGCTTTCAAGCAAGAATCTCTAACTGAAAATATATATTTTTTCGGAATATCACACGTTTCACAAAATAAAGTTTTCAAAATTGAAATAATGGAGTTATAAAACTAAATTGAATATGCTTCGTTAGTGTAAAAACAGAAGTATGTTTGAATGCAATTTTCACTGAATGTTTATTTGTTGCTTTTATTTTATTTGTTATTTTAATTGTATTTGTATGTTAACGACTCTATTGGGCACAGATTAATATTTAGGAAGCGGCCAGTTATGCAGTGGGTTCGATCCCGGCGCAGATATTTCTGATTTTTAGATCTCTATCCTACGAATTAAAAGTATGCAGAGTAACTGTGTATCTATTTGTAGTAAAGTCAATTAAGCCATGTCTAAAATTATTACTGACAAAAATGGATTTTCATTTTACATTTTTCTCCTAGCACATTACATTTACTTGAACACACCGACAAATAGATTACTACTTTATATTATTATAGGATTATGTAGCTGCTATGTAAATATTTCCTCTAAAAATGTCAATTCAATACAAATACCGAGATCAATACGTCACTAGGTTGTTTGGAAATGTTAAACCAAAATGCCAGAACTGTGACAATTAATTTTGGACCGACCCAGATGTGTTCCGGATTAAAATGGCGTCATCGCTTCCCGAAACAGATGTTTGGAAAATTGATGTGTATTAATTATTATTGAAAGTTGGGAAAATGTTTTTCTGTCATAAATTACAGTGCGTATTTTAAGAGATTCTCCGAGATTAGAAGACTTATAACTTATACCATAAAAATAGTTATAGAGCCATAAAACTGTTAACCACTTATATTTTTAAACTCTTCTGAACTTATAAATCATGGGAAGCCCCTATGAAAATCAAAAAAGTCTATTGCACCTACACAAAATGAATATTAATTAACCTAATTTTTTAACTTAAATTACTGGAGAACCAATGCAAAAAATGATACTTAGAAAGTTTACTTGACCGAGAACATGTTCTACGATTAAATGGACACATTGAGAGGAGTCAGATTAACTGACAAGTTAATAATATAAATAAAATGGTCCACATGAAAATAGTCTGACAAAGGCGACATTTGTCGTCGACATACTTTAAGATAATGTTTGTCATGTTGATACTATAAATACATAGATCAAAGTGGTAACAGTAACCTATACAAACGAATAAATAGCACTCATTTCTAATGCATGACGTGACTTATATACGTGCATATTTATGTTCATAATAAAATAATGCAAGTGCGGTATTTTTCAATGATGTTTATTGTTTGTCATATTTAACACAGCAGATCAGAGTAGTGTGAGCCGCTTATAAATTGCATACCATTCTTACCACTGAATGAATTGGTGACATAAGTGAACCCTCTACGTCACACCTATTCCTGCCTTATAACAGCATTGTTAAGCGCTGCTGTGTTCTGGTTTGAAGGGTGTGGTAAGGGAGGCATACTTATTCGAGGCATTCCAACCTAGTCCTCAGGAGTAGCAACGCATCTGTGGCCGACCTCAGGTAGGACTGTGATCTTATCTGGGGTTGATTACACATGTCCATGGCCGGGAGTGGCCACTGTTCATCAGGTGGTTTGCATGCTCGTTTGCTACTCCCAAACTAAAAAAAAATACATACATGTGTTTTGTTCAAATTGAATAAATAACGCTTTGTATTCTTACGTAAATACGTTAGAATTTCCAGTGTTGAAGTTGCGAGTAACTCACCACACTAACACTGACTCTGGCTGGGATTCGAACCAGGAACCTTGCTTGTCAGATTGGTAAGGTGAAAGTTCCCTCCATCTTCGTAATATATTAAACTACGTATATTATGTATAATTAGATGTAGATTTAAATTTATGTTCTCCTATTTCCGTTTGTATCCCACAATAAAGGTTCTATATTATTGTTTTGGTTATTTATTCGGGTAAAACGGAGACCGCGGTGTTTACATTTTCATGTAATATACATTTCTAGGACATTCCATTTTGTGTGGCAATAGCATTGTTGATGTACTCTTAATAGCAACTCATGGACATGTGTAGTGAGAATAAGAATGAGAATGAGAAAGAGAATGAAAATAGGAGTTCTGACCTGAGGTTTTTATTTTTTGGAAGTAGCAAACGAGCATGCAGCCCACCGGATGCTAAGTGACCAGTGCCCATGGACATCTCTAATCTACCCCAGATAAGATTATAGTCCTACCTGAGGTCGGCCACAGATGCGTTGCTAGTCCTGAGGACTAAGTTGGAACGCCTCGAATAAGTATGTAGGTTGACCTGATTTTATGGATGCTATGCAACCCCTGTGAACTAAATTAGAAAGACACGGATATGGTTGTCTCCCTTACCACACTCTTCAGACCAGAACGCAGAAGCAATGATAAATAGCATTGTTTAATGAATAATGTTCAATAATTCTATTATTAGGCAGAAATAGCTAATTATAATAATAGTCAAGTAATCATATTTACGGTATTATTTTTTCCTACCGTAACACTTTATCTTTAATGTATATTAAACACAAAATGTACGTTAAAGTTATTTTACATTCAAACAGAAATCTAAACAAGTTTTTGACGAAAATACTTCCATGTGCAATATTTATGTAAATTGAAACGTTATTGTCCTTTTGGACTTGAAATGAAAGGGTACCGTATTATTGCGGGTTGTTTCACGAATAAATTCTTGGAGGCGAAAGCGTTGTTTATGTTTTCACATAATTTGCATCTCTGGCACATGTTATTTGGGGTAACCTTTAAAGACGAATATGTAGAGTTGACAGTTGAAATGTTATGCAAGTACATAGGTGTGTAAACAGTTTTTGTGTTACACACAGCGACTATCTTAAATTTTGTACTTACTTCGTTGCCTCAACTACCTGAAGTGAATCTTGTACTCCGATACGAAATGGTTCTGTGCTTATTCTTTTATAAGAGTAAAAATATGATTAGGTACACAGAAATATTGAATTCTGTGATTGGTATTGTTTAAATTGTATTGTATTGTGTGAAGTACCTAAATACAAATGTTGTTGTAAGCAGAATAAGAAATAGGAATGACAAAATTAACTAGACACTCGTACATCTTTGTAGGATACTATATTATCTACTTAATAACTTTTATACACTATTATTTTTAAAAGTCGTGTCTTCAACCTATGCGGGGTACTTACTTTGTTAGCAAAATTAGGCCTCTTACAGCTATATTGCCGTTATGTGCTAAAATTTGTATTGTCACTTGACAATTACTTGTTAGCATATGCAATGGAGCACTGAACTTTACACAACCTCAAAATTTTGTTAGCCGTATGTTATACATAGAAAAGTAAACAATGTCAAATATTTTGTCAAGTCTTTACGTAAAGGTCATTGACATTATACGGTTGTGTGCATTACTTATCATGTGTGTTAAATATGTAGCGATCATTTATGAGTTTTCCTAATAAATCCATTCAGTTAAAGTCAGAAAGTTACCGCTTATATTAAAGCGGTAATTAAACTCTATATTAAAAGTCTTTTCCATAAAGATATATGCAGTTCGTTAATGTTTAGGTTTATTTCAATTAAATTGAAACTTTAGCTTTTTCCAAATTAATACCAACTTCAAATAAAAAACTCCTTGTAAACTCACTACTCTGAAAATTTAACCAGCATAAAGTTAATTTACGAGTGATGTGCATATTATTAAGTGCATAAAAACACTTTATGAGTCCATTTGTATTTTTTATCGTTGGTCAAATCTTGTTTTGACTACCACAATCTGCCGTCGTATAATAAATAACTGAAAACTGAGCTGAAATCTCGAAGAAAGCCGGTAGCGTTAATCGCTTGGATTAAGGCCGTTGGGGCTTGTGTACATGTGTATTTTAGGTAGAGTGGACACCGATTACAGTATATACTGATAACAGACTACATTCTCCATTTAGTGAATTGTTAATAATTTAATGAAAATGTAATGTCAATATGACTTAATATATTAAACTAAATAATTAAAACATCCGAATATAGTGTGTCCTTCTTCTAGGTATCAGTTCAAAAGATAACTATACTTTTGTTTATTTTCAGAAGTCCTTTGTAAAATATGAATATTACACTATACTATTACTAAAATACATATATCCTTTCTTACTTCTTTTGTAAAATATGTAAATCTATTTTTCAGTCTATTTTCTTCTAAAAATATTATTAGCTATTAAATCATACTGTACTTACTATATATCAAAATATTATATCAAGCGAAATCATATTACCAATCATATCTAATAATAATAAAATATACATGTATCTAAAATAGTGTGCAATCACCTTTAGGAGTTTACGTAAGTAGATGTCACTCGCCACACAGTCTTATCTGCAACGTACACAATAACATGATGTATCCGCTTTGCGTAACTGCTTCATCAGTTCGGGAGAGTAAAACCCAACAAGTTAGAGGAAGCTTTGAGCTAATTACAAAGCTGTTAAAATGCATTTATGTTTTGATTGAAGTAGGAAAGTAGCGTTCAGATGGTATGTGGTCGCTGCGGCCATCTATACATCTGTAAACATCATCAAGGAAATCTGTAAGCAACTTCATGTAGGATAGGAGTGCCATCTGAAGTCTATCACATATGCGTTTCTACTCCCGAGGTTTAAGGTCGTCTCATATGAAATTAAATCGGCAGCCCCACCCACAATCCGCCATCGAAACGCAAGACTAGCAGTGCTTCTCATGAAACCAATTCGGACCGATTGAAATTGGATTTGTGTCGACACTATCCAATCTGTCAAATATGACATTGTTATTTCCTACTTTTGGAATAAATTTTAAATTACTGTGGGTTGGCCATTAAAGGCGTCATTACATTCCATCATAGTGTCCGGTATGATTAAATGACACATGAAACGTTTAAAATACAATTTTACGTAACTTCTTTTAGTAAAATTATTTTAGTTCACCCTCAATAATGATCTCAATCGGCGTTAGTGTCGACAAAATTCCAATTCCGATCGGTCGCAATTGGTTTCGCGAGTAACATTACTGTTTAACGCTACAAATAGATATGAGATGGTGGAACCTTCCCTTTCGAACAATATTTGTTATGTGATAGAGCGAATATTGCGAATGCAATATATAGCTTAACAATATTCATGAAATTCTTCTTTGTATCATCAAATCCTTGACAAAGTAAGACATAACATTAACCGTTATTTTGTTTTTATTTTCAGGTAATAATTTACTGAATTGCATGCCTGGACGTTATATATGTAAGTAAAGAGAATATTTCGGATTTAGAAATAAGCGCAAATGTTGCAAATAAAATGGTAGGTCTATTTATTGAGCTGTTGTTAGCGTTAACAAGTTATACCTACACTTTATATAACCGTTAACTTGATTGCTTGCTCGTTGGTATCTTCAAAAAATGACCTGTATGGGCATTTTCTTATAATACAAAAGATCCAATCATCGCTTGTATCAACTAGAGAATTATCTTTAAAACCAATCCCCGATTGTTTAAAATGAATTGACTTTGATACGTATTTAATACCCATATAAAATAATAAAAAATAAATTTTCTGATAAAAAATATCGTCTCATCCTCCCTTTCTTGCCCGTTTGCGGACACCATATTTTAAAATTGAATAGCCTACGTTACTATGACAAATGAGGCAAAATAACGACTTCTCATACGTTAAAATTCGTCAAGCCGTATGACTGTGTAGCTGTGAAAATAATGGCCATACATATGCTCGAAATACATTACCCTCCTTCTGACGTAGTCGAGTAAAAAATAAATGCTTCATGCACTGTTGAATAATGTAGACTAATCTTGAACCTTTGGAGCAGTAAAGTTCGAAATTGAATTTTAGAAAAATCTAATTCCCCGCTAGCGTAAATAAAGGAAATTGTGTCCCTAGTCTACAATTCTGAGCTAGATCGACCGAGACACTAGCCTTTGTGAACTGAATGCACTTCCAATGCAATTTGCACTACTCGGAGGTAGTTGGACTTTAAATGTGTGGCTGTTATCCGGTTTTATACTATTTTTTCTTTAAATGCGCCATTTATACGATGTTAAATATTTTATTTGTTGTTAAGTATATTGAAATTATATGCTTTTTGGAGTATTTTTGGTAAAAGCTTTTGTTTTTAATATGTATGCATAACGTAACATAAACCCGGTTTAATTACTTTTGTCTGTACAGGTATTGATATGGCTATACCGATTATGATGAAACATTTAACAAGAACTCAAATAGACAACTTTATCAGAAATATCTTGGGATAAGTTTACTTATATGATTACTGTTTAACATCTAAAAACTTTATATAAAGATTCAAACGGGTGGAACCGCGGGCTAACGCTTATCTGTAACCCCCAACTGAGTCGTTAAACTAATCTCTATTTAATGTTAGTTCTTTGCGTAACTATCTCGATTTGTCTTGATCTTTTTACACGAGAAAAGTATATGTTACGTTTTTGTTGTCGTCTCTCATTAGTCATTAAGTTCTGAGAGGCGGCGTTCCTCGATATACAGACGATATATATTTATATATACTGATGTCTATAGAGGAATGTAAGTAGTTAATTATAACAGTTGTGCTATTTATAAACGAAACTTTTTAACATAAATGCTGAGCAAATAAATAATTGAAGTTAAAGTTAATAAAAAGAAATATGTACGAATACATATATACATGTATTCGTATTTTTTTTTCGTGTGCTCTATATTAAACTTTTTTCATACAAATGGAGATAATATATTTTTATTAGTATAAGAACAATTCTACTATTTAAAATATACTATACATTACGTCCCTTTAGAGATAAACAGCTAAAAATAATTAAACATTACACAAAACATTTGACTGAACTAAGCTGTAATCAGTCACTATACTATATTTTCTGTCATTAATAACCAATGTATTTATACGTACCTATACAATTCAGTAATTATTTAAATTGAATCAGTATATTGAAAAGCGATTCGACTTGCGATAAACCACAGCACAGCGGAGTTAATTAATACGCTAGTGATTTCTAGTCGAAGTTTCTACATCAAGCTAGGAGTACATTGAGAATTTGAGATATTGTAGTCAAATATTACACATTTCCACTAATTGGTTCTTGATATATGAAATCGTAAGACGTTTAAGTCTATTTTAAGTTGCAAACGCGTAATAAGTACTAACCCATACATTTTTATATATTAATACGTGAAGCGAAAATTTGCTGTACCATTTTTCGAATATTCCGGGCACAGAGGAGTATGAGAGTAGGCATACGGGAAAGATCATGCGGAGAAGATTTT